>JAIUJO010003397.1:45000-50000 GCA_023846275.1 Vanilla planifolia | reverse complement strand
AGAAGAAGAAGTAAAATTAGAAGAAGAAGAAGAAGAAGAAGACAAAGTAGTAGTGGTAGTTGTAGTAGTAATAATAGTAATAGTAGTAGTAGTAGTAGTAGTAGTAGTAGTAGTAGTAGTAGTAGTAGTAGTAGAAGAAGAAGAAGAAGAAGATGAAGAGAAAGATAAGGATAATGAAGATAAAGAAAAAGAAGCCAAAGAAGATGGAAAAGATGAAGTAGAAGTAGAAGAAGAAAAAGTAGAAGAAGAAGAAGAAGATGGAGAAGAAGAAGAAGAAGAAGAAGAAGAAGAAGAAGAAGATGTAGAAGAAGAAGAAGAGCTTGAAGTAGTTGTAGAAGAAGAAGAAAAAAGAAGAATAATTAGTAGAAGAAGAAAAAGAAGATGAAGAAGAAGGAGATCAAGGAGAAAAAGAAGAAGAATAACAAGTAGAAGAAGAAGAACAACAAGAAGAAGAAGAATCAGAGGAAGTAGAAGAAGGAGGGGGAGGAGGAGGAGAAGAGGAAGAAGAAGGAAAAGTAGAAGAATAAAAAGAAGGAGAAGAATAACAAAGAGAAGGGAAGGAACAAGTAATAGTAGTTGTAGTAGAAGAAGAAGAAGATGATGATGAAGAAGATGTAGTAGTAGAAGAAGTAAAGAAGAAGAAGAAAGAAGTAGTAGAAAGAAGAAGAAGAATAAGTAGTAGAAGAAGAAGAAGAAAGACGAGAAGAAGAAGAAGAAGAAGAAGAAGAAGAAGAAGAAGAAGAAGAAGAAGAACAAGAAGAAGGCACAGAAGATGACGAAGGAAAAGAAGAACAAGAAGAGAAGTAGTAGTAGAAGAAGAAGAAGATGTAGTAGTAGAAGAAGATGAAGAAGAAGAAGCAGAAGAACTAGAAGAAGTAGAAGAAGAACAAGAAAAAGAAGAAGGAAAAGAAGAAGCAAAAGAAGAAGAAAAAGAAGAAGAAAAAGAAGAAGGAGAAGAAGAAGAAGTCAAAGAAGAGGAAGGAGGAGGAGGAGGAGGAGAAGAAGAAGAAAAAGAAGAAACAAAGGAAGTTAAAGAATGAGTAGTAGTAGAAGAAGAAAAAGAGAAGAAGAAGAGAAATATGAAGAAGAAGAAGAAGAAGAAAAGGAAGAAGAATAAGAGAAAGAAGTTGTAATAGAGGAAGAATAATAATAAGAAGAAGAAGACTAAGAAGAAGATGAGGAGGAAGATGATGAAGAAGAAGCAGAAGAAGAAGAACGAGAAGAAGAAGAATAAGAACAATGACAATATAGAGAAGGAGGAGAAGAAGAAGAATAAGATGGAGAAGAAGAGAAGAAAAATATGAAGAAGAATCAGGATAAGAAGAACAAGAAGGAGAAGAAGAACAATTAAGGGAAGATGAAGAAGCTGTAGATGAAGAAGGAGAAGAAGAGCAAGAAGAAGAAGAAGGAGAAGATGAAGAAGAACATGAAGAAGAAGAAGAAGAAGAAGAGGTAGAAGAACAAGAAGTAGAAGAATAAGAAGAAGAAGAAGAAGAAGTTGAAGAAGAAGAAGAAGAAGAAGAAGAACAAGAAGAAAGAAGAAGAAGAAGAAGAAGAAGAAGGAGAGAAGAAGATGAAGAAGTTGTAGTAGTAGTAGTACTACTACTAGTAATAGTGAAGGAACAAGAAGGACAAGAAGAAGAAGAAGAAGAGAAAGAGGAAAAAGAAGAAGAGATGGAAGACGGACAAGAAGAGGGTGAGGAAGAAAAAGAAGAAGAAGATGAAGAAAATTAGGAAGAACAGGAAGAGAAAAAAGAAGTGTAAAAAAGAAGAAAAGAAAAGAAGAGGAAGATGTAAAAGAAGAAGAAGAAGAAGAAGAAGAAGAAGATGATGATGATGATGATGAAGAAGAGGCAGAAGAGAAGAAGAAAACAAAAAGAAGAAGAAGAAGAGAAGAAGAAGAAGAAAAGCCGAAGTAGAAGAAGAAGAAGAAGAGGAAGAGGAAGAAGCAGTAGAAGATGAGAAGAAGGAGAAGAAGGGGAAGAAGAAGAAGAAGAAAAAGTTGAAGAAGAAGAAGACGAGCAAGAAGAAGAAGAAGAAGAAGAAGAAGGAGAAGAAGAAGAGAAGGAGGAGGAGAAGAAGAAGAAGAAGATGTACAAGAAGGAGAAGAAAAGGAACATGAAGAAGAAGGAGGAAGA
The DNA here is from genome assembly GCA_023846275.1 of Vanilla planifolia. NCBI lineage: Eukaryota > Viridiplantae > Streptophyta > Magnoliopsida > Asparagales > Orchidaceae > Vanilla > Vanilla planifolia. Next base: position 47,862 of record JAIUJO010003397.1, on the reverse strand, counting down.
AGGAGATGAAGAAGAAGAAGATGAAGAAGGGGAAGGAGGAGAAGACGAAGAGGAAGAAGGAGAAGAGGAGAAGAAGAAGAAGTAGGGGAAGAAGAAGGAGAAGAAGAAGAAGAAGAAGTAGATGATGATGAAGAAGAAGAAGAAGAAGAAGAAGTAGTAGTAGAAGAAGAAGAACAAGAACATGAAGAAGAGGAAAGAAGAAGGTGAAGAAGAATTAGAAGAAGAAGAAGGAGAAGAAGATGAAGAGGAGGAAGAAGAAGAAGAGGAGGAAGAAGATGAAGTAGAGGAAGAAGAAGAAGAAGAAGAAGAAGAAGAAGAAGAAGAATAAGAAGAAGAAGAAGATGAAGAAGAAGAGAAAGATGAAAAGAAGAAGGAAAGAGAAAAAAAAAGAAGAAGAGGAAGAAGGAGAAGGAGAAGAAGATGAAGAAGATGAAGTGTTAGTAGTAAAAAATGAAGACAAAGAAGAAGAAGAGGAAGAAGAAGAAATGGCAAGTGGCAGAAGAAGCATATGGGGAAGAAAAAGAAGAGGAAGAGGAAAATGAAGAAGAGGAAGAAGAAGAGGAAGAGGGAGAAGAAGACGAAGAAGAGAAAGAAGTGAGAGAGAAGTAGAAGGGGAAGTAGAAGAAGAAATAGAAGAAGAAGAAGAATACGAAGGACAAGAAAAAGAAGAGGAAGAATAAGAAGAAGAATAGGAAGGTGAAGAAGTAGTAATAATAGTAGTACTAGAAGTTGTAGAAGAAGTGGAAGAAGAAGAAGAAGAAGAAAGAAGAAGAAGAGGAAGAAGAAGAAGAAGAAGAAGAAGAAGAAGTAGATAAAGAAGTAGAAGAAGAAGTAGAAGAAGAAGAAGTTGATGATGATGAAGGTGAAGGAGAAGGTAAGGAACATGAAGAAGAAGAAAAGAAGAAGTAGTAGTATTTGAGAAGAAGAAGAAGAAGAAGAAAAAAGAGAAAAAGAAGATGGAGAAGAAGAAGAAGAAGAACAAGAACAAGAAGCTGAAGAAAAAGAAGAAGAGAAACAAGAAAGAAGAAGGAGGAGAGAAGAAGAAGAAGTAGAAGTAGAAGAAGAAGAAGAGGAGGAGGAGGAGGAAGAAGAAGAAGAAGGATAAGAACAAGAAGGTGGTAGGAGGAGGAGGAGAAGAAGAAGAAGTAAAAATAACAGATGAAGAAGAAGAAGAAGAAGAAATAGAAGAAGAAGAAGAAGAAGAAAGAGAAGAAGATGAATAAGAAGATGAAGTAAGGAAGAAGATGAAGAAGAAGAAGAAGAAAAAGTAAAAGAAAAAGAAGAAGATGAATTAGTAGTTTGTAGCAGTAGTAGATGAAGAAGAAGAAGATGAAGCGGAAGGAAACCACAAGTAGAAGAACAGGAAGTAGAAGAAAGAGCAAGAAAAAGAAGAAGACGAAGAGGAAGAAGAAGAAGAAGAACAAGAAGAAGAAGAAGAAGAATAAAAAGTACTAGAACCAATAGAAGAAGAAGAAGAAGAAGAAAAAAGAATGAGAAGAAGAAGTAGAAGAAGAAGAAGAAGAAGAAGAATAAGAAGAAGAAGAATAAGAAGAAGATGTTAGAGAAGAAGAAGCAGAAAAAGAAGAAGAAGACAAAGAAGGAGGAGGAGGAGATGAATAAGAAGAAGAAGAAGAAGAGAAAGAAGAAGAAGGTGAAGAAGTAAAAGAAGAAGAAGAAGAAGAAGAAGTAGAAAAAGAAGAAGAAAAAAAGAGAAGAAGAAATAGAAGAAGAAGATGAAAGAAGAAGTACTAGTATTAGTAGCAGTAAAAGAAGAAGTAGAAGAAGAAGAAGAAGAAGATGATGAAGTTGTAGTAATAGTAGTAGTTGTCATAGAAGAAGAAGAAGAAGAAGAAGAAGTGGAGGACGACGAAGAGAAGAAGAAGAAGCAGAAGAAGAAGAAGAAGAAGAAGAAGAGGAAGAGGAAGAAGTAGAGGAAGGAGAAGAAGAAGAAGAAGATAAGAAGAAGAAGAAGAAGAAGAAGAAGAACAAAAAGAAAAGAAGGAAGAAGTAGCAGAAGAGGAAGAGGAAGAAAAAGAAAGAAGTAGAAGAAGAACAAGAACAAGGGGAAGAAGAAGATGATGAAGAAGAAGATGTTGAAGAAGAGGAAGAAGAAGAAGAAGAAAAAAATGAAGAGGAAGAAGATAAAGAAGAAGAAGAAGAAGAGGATGGAAAGGAAGAAGAAATAGAAGAAGAGAAGAAGTAGAAGAAGATTAAGAAGAAGAAAAATTTGTGGAAGAATAGAATAAGAAGAAGAAGAACAAGAACAAGAATTGGAAGATGAAGAAGAAGAAGAAGAAGAAGAAGAAGAAGAAGAATAAGAAGAAGGAGAAGAAGAAGAAAAAGTGGATGAAGAAGAAGATGAAGAAGAAGAAGAAGTGGAAGAAGAAGAAGAGAAGGAAGAAGAAGTAGAGGAACGAGAAGAACAAGAAGTAGTAGAAAACATGAAGAAGAAGATCAAGAAGAAGAAAAATAAGAGGAAGAAGAAGAAAAAGAAGAAGATGAAGAAGAACAAGACGAAGAAGAAAAAGAAACAGAAGAAGAAGAAGTAGAAGAAGAAGAAGAAGAAGAAGAAGAAGAAGAAGAATTAGAAGAAAATGAAGAAGAAGAAGTAGAAGAAGAAGAAGATGAAGATGAAAAAGAATAAGAAGAACAATAAAAAGAAGAATAAGAAGGAGAGGGAGAAAAAGAAGAGAAAGAAAAAGAAGTAGGGGAAGAAAAAGAAGATGTAGGAGAAGAAGAAAAATAAGAAGAAGAAGAAGAAGAAGAATAGGAAGAAGAAGAAGAAAAAGGTGGAGAAGAAGAAGAAGAAGGAGGAGGAGGAGGAGGAGTAGGAGGAGGAGGAGGAAGGGAAGAAGAAGAAGA
>JAIUJO010003397.1:32500-40000 GCA_023846275.1 Vanilla planifolia | reverse complement strand
GAAGAAAACTAACAAGAAGAAGAAGAACTAGAACAAGAAAAAGAAGAAAAAGAACTAGAACAAGTAAAAGAAGAAGAAGAAGAAGAAGAAGAAGATGGAGAAGAAGATGTAGAAGAAGAAGAGGCAAAAGAAGAAGAAGAAGAAGAAGAAGAACAAGAATAAGAGAGAGAAGGAGAAGAAGAAGAAGAAGAAGAAGAAGAACAAGTAAAAGAAGTACAAGAAGGAGGAGAACAAGATGATGAAGAAGAAGATGAAGAAGAAGTAGTAGTAGTAGAAGTAGAAGAAGAAGAAGAAGGAGGAGGAGGACGAGAAAATGATGAAGAAGAAGAAGGAGAAGAAGAAAAAGAAAAAAATTTCCAAAAGAAGAAGAAGAAAAAAATATGGAGTAGAAGGAGAAGTAGAAGAAGAAGTAGTAGTAGAAGAAGAAGAAGAAGATGAAGACGATGACAAAGAAGAAGAAGAAGAAGAAGTAGAAGTAGAAGAAGAAGAAGAAGAAGAGGAAGAAGAAGAAGAAGAAGTTGTACTAATAGGAGAACAAGAAGAAGAAGAAGAAGAAGAAGAATAAGAAGAAAAATAAGAAGGAAAAATAGAAGACGAAGAAGAAGAAGAAGAAGGAGAAGAAGGAGTGGGAGGAGATGATGAAGAAGAAGAAGAAGAATAGGGACAAGAAGAAGTGGAAGAACAAGAAAATGAAAAATATGAAGTAGAAGTAGTAGTAATAGTAGTAGTAGTTGAAGTAGAATTAAAAGAAAGAAGAAGAAGAATAACAAGAATAAGAATAAGAAGAAGAAAGAAAAAAGAAGAATAGGAGGACGAAGAAGAAAAACAAGTAGTAGTAGTAGTAGAAGAAGATAAAGACAAAGGAGAAGAAGATGAGCACGAAGGAGTAGAAGGAGGAGGAGGAGGAGAAGAAGTAGTAAAAGAGTAAGAAGAAGAAGAAGAAGGAAAAGAAGAAGGAGAAGAATAAGAAGAAGAAGAAAAAGAAGAAGAAAAGAGGAAGGAGAAGATGAAGAAGGAGAAGAAGAAGATAGAGAAGAAGAAGAGGATGACGAAGAAGTAGGAGAAGATGAAGAAAAAGAAGAAGAAGAAGAAGAAGAACAAGATGAAGACGAAGAAGAAGAAGATGAAGAAGAGGAAGAAAAAGAAGATGAAGAAAAAAAAGAAGATGAAGAATTAAAAAAAGAAGAAAATGAAGAAGAAGAAGAAGAATTAGAAGAAGAAGAAGAAGAAGAAGGAGAAGGGAAGAAGAACATGAAGAAGAAGCAGAAGAATTAGGAGGAGCAGAAGAAGTAGAAGAAGAAGAAGAAAAAGAAGAAGGAGAAGAAGGAGAAGAAGAAGAAGAAGAAGAAAAAGAAGAAGAAAAAGAAGAAGAAGAAGACGAAGAAGAATTAGTAGAAGGATGATGAGGTGAAGAAGAAGAAGAAGAAAAATAAGAAGCATAAAATGAAGAAGAAGAAGAAGAGGAAGAAGGAGAAGAAGAAAAAGAAGATGATGAAGAAAAAGAAGAAGAAGAAGAAGGAGAAGAAGAAGAAAAAGTAGAACAAGAAGAGGAAGAGGAAGTGGAAGAAGAAATAGAAGAAAAAGAAGAAGTAGAAGAAGATGATGAAAAAGAAGAAGAAGAAGAACAAAAATTAAAAGAACAAGGAGAAGAAGAAGAACAAGATAAAGAATCGGAAGTTGGAGAAGGAGAAGAAGATGAAGGAGAAGAAAAAGAAGAAGAAGAAGAAGAAGAAGAAGAAGAAGACGAAAGAAGAAGAAGAAGAAGAAGAAGAAGAAGAAGAGCAAGAAGAAGAAGAAGAAGAAGGATGCGAAGAAGAAGAAGAAGGTGAAGAAGATAAAGAAGGAGAAGATGAAGAATTAGAAGAAAAATGAGAAGAAGATGAAGGAGAGGAAGGTGAAGTTGTAGTAATAGAAGAAGAAGTAGAAGAAGTAGAAGAAGAAGAAGAAAAAGTAGTAGTAGAAGAAGAAGATGTAGAAGGAGAAGAAGAAAAAGAAGAAAAAGGAGAAGAAAAGGAATAAGAAGAAAAAGAAGAAGATGAAGAAGAAGAACAACAAATGGAAGAAGATAAAGAAGAAGAAGAAGAAGAAGAAGAAGAAGAGAAAGAAGAAGAAGGTGAAGAAAAGGAAGAAGAAGAAGAAGAAGATGAAGAAGAAGAAGAAAAAGAAGTAAAAGAAGAGAAAGATTGGGAAAGAGAAGATGAAGAAGATGCAGTAGAAAAAGAAGAAGAAGAAAAAGTAGTAGTAGTAGAAGAAGAAGAAGGAGAAGGGGAAGAAGTGGATGTACAAGAAGTAGTAGTAGAAGAAGAATAAGAAAAGAAAAAAGAAGAAGACGAAGAAGATGAAGAAGATGAAGAAGACTATTAAGAAGAAGAAGAAGCAGAAGAAGGAGGAGGAGAAGAAGCAGAAGAAGAAGTAGAAAAAGAAAACGAAGTGGAAGAAGAACAACAACAAGAAGCAGAAGGAGAAGTAGAAGAAGAAGAATATAAAAAAAGAAATAGTAGAAGTAGAGGGAGGAGGAGGAGGAGTAGAAGGAGAAGAAGAAGAAGAAGACGGAGAAGAAGAAGAAGAAGAAGAAAGATGATGATGACGATGATGATGATGAAGAAAAAGAAAAAGAAAAAGATGTAGAGGAATTAGAAGAAAAAGAAGACGAAAAAGAAGAAGAAAAAGGAGAAGAAGAAGAAGAGGAAGAAGAAGAAGAAAATGAGGAAGATGAAGTAGACGAAGAAGAAGGAGGAGGAGGAGCAGAAGAAGTAGAAAAAGAAGAAGAAGAAGAAGTACAAGAAGAAGAAGAAGAAGAAGAAGAAGAAGGAGAAGCTGAAGAAGAAGAAAAAGAAGAGGAAGAAGGTGAAGGAGAAGATGAAGAAGAAGAAGTAGAGGAAGTAGAATAAGAAGAACTAGTAGTAGTAGAAGAAGAAGAAGGGGAAGAAGTAGAAGATGATGAAGTAGAAGAAGAAGAAGAAGAAGAAAAAGAAGAAGAAGAATTTGAAGTAGTAGAAGTAGGAGGTGGAAGAGGAGAAGGAGGAGGAGGAGGAGGAGAAGAAGAAGAAGAAGAAGAAAAAGTAGAAGATGAAGAAGAAGAAGAAGAAAAAGAGAAAAAATAAGGGGAATTAGAAGACGAAGAAGATGAAAAAAAAGAAGAAAAAGAGAGGAAGAAGAAGAAGAAGTAGAAAAAGAAGAAGATGAAGTAGTAGAGGAAGAAGAAGAAGGAGAAGACGAAAAAGAAAAAGAAGAAGAAGAAGTAGATGAAGAAGAAGAAGAAGAAGAATAAATGGAAGAAAAAGAAGAAGAAGACGTAGTAAAAGAAGAAGAAGATGATGATGATGAAGAAGAAGAAGAGGAATGAAACGAAGAAGAAGAAGGAGAAGGAGAAGAAGAATAGAAAGAAAAAGAAGTAGGGGAAGAAGAAGAAGATGCAAGAGAAGAAAAGAAGAAGAAGAAGAGAAGATGCAAGAGAAGAAAAGAAGAAGAAGAAGAAGAAGATGAAGAAGGTGAAGATGAAGAAGTAGAAGAAGAAGGAGATGAAGAAGGAGAAGAAAGAGAAGAACTAGTAATATTAATAGAAGAAGAGGAAGAAGAAGAAGAAGCAGTAAATGTAGAAGAAGAAGAAGAAGAAGAATAAGAGGAAGAGCAAGATGATGAAGTAGAAGAAGAAGTAGAAAAAGAAGAAATAGAAGAAGAGGAATAAGAGGAAGAAGAAGAAGAAGAATAAGAAGAAGAAGAAGAAGAAAAAAAGGAAGAGGAAAAAGAAGAAGAAGAAGAAAAAGAAGAAAAAATTGAAGAAGAAGAACAAGATGATGACGAAGAAAAAGAAGAAGAAAAAGAGGAAGAGGAACAAGAATAAAAAGCAGAAGTGGAAGAGAAAGAAGAAGGGGTGGGAAAAGAAAAAGAAGAGTAATAGGAAGAAGAAGAAGAGGAAGAAGAAGTGGATTAAGAAGAGGAAGAAGTGGGAGAAATAGAAGAGGAAGATAAAGAAGAAGAAGAACAAGAAGTGCAAGAAGAAGAAGAAAAATTAGTGGAAGAAGAAGAAGAAGAAGGCAAAGTAGCAGTAGTAGTTGTAGTAGTAGTAGTAGTAGTAGTAGTAGTTTTAGTAATAGTAGTAGTAGTAGTAGTAGTAGTAGAAGAAGAACAAGAACAAGAAGAAGACGTAGAGGAAGATAAGGATCAAGAAGATAAAGAAAATGAAGGCAAAGAAGATTAAAAATTAGAAGTAGAAGTAGAAGACGAAGTAGAAAAAGAAGAAGATGGAGAAGAAGAAGAAGAAGATGAAGAAGAAGTAGTATTAGAATAAGAAAAAAAGAAGAAGTAGAAGAAGGAGATGAAGGGAAAGAAGAAGTAGAAGAACAAGTAGAAGAAGAAGAATAAGAAGAAGAGGAAGTAGAAGAAGGAGGAGAAGAAGAACAACAAAAAAAAGTAGAAGAATAAAAAGGAGGACAAGAAGAAGAAAGAGAAGAAAAAGAACAAGTAGTGGTTTTAGAAAAAGAAGAAGAAGAAGATGAAGTAGTAGTAGAAGAAGAAGCAGAAGAAGAAGAAGAAGAAGAAGAAGAAGAAGAAGAAGAAGACGAAGTAGAAGAAGAAGAAGAAGAAGGAGGAGAAGAAGAAGAAGAAGAAGAAGAAGAAAAAGAAGAACAAGAAGAAGATGCAGAAGATGATGAGCAAAATGAAGAAGATGAAGAAGAAGTAGAAGAACTAGAACAAGTAGAAGAAGAAAACCAAAAAGAAGATGGAAAAGGGGAAGCAAAAAGAAAAAGATGAAGAACAAGAAGAAGTAGTAGAAGAAGAAGAGGAAGAAGAAGAAAAAAAAAAGAAGAAGAAGAAGGAGAAAAAGAAGAAGTCAAAGAAGAAGGAGGAGGAGGAGGAGGAGAGGAAGAATAAGAAGAAGAGGAAGATGAAGAAGAAGAAAAAGAAGAAACAGAGGAAGATGAAGAATAACAAGTAGTAGAAGAAAAACAGTAGGAAGAAGAAAAATATGAAGAAGAAGAAGAAAAGGAAGAAGAATAAGAAAATGAAGTAGTAATAGAGGAAGAAGAAGAAGAAGAAGAAGACGAAGAAGAAGAAGAGGAGGAAGATGATGAAGGAGAAGTAGAGGAGGAAGTACGAGAAGAAGAAGAATAAGAACAAGGAGATGATGGAGAAGGAGAAGAAGAAAAAGAATAAGATTGAGAAGAACAAGAAGAAGAAGAATATGTTTAAGATGAAGAAGAAAAATGTGGAGAAGAAGAAGGATAAGAAGAAGATGAAGGAGAAGAAGAATAACTAGGGGAAGATTAAGAAGTAGCAGGAGAAGAACGAGAAGAAAAGCAAGAAGAAGAGGAAAGGGAAGAAGAAGAACAACAACAAAAAGAAGAAGAAGAAGAAGAAGAAGAACAAGAACAAGATGTAGAAGAATTAAAAGATGAAGAAGAAGGAGAAGACGAAGAAGAAGAAGAAGAAGCAGTTGAAGATGAAGAAGAAGAAAAAGAAGAAGGAGAGAAGAAGATGATGAAGTTGTAGTAGTAATAGTAGTAGTAGTACTAGTAATGGTGGAAGAAGAAGGACAAGAAGAAGAAGAGAAAGAGGAAGAAGAAGAGGAAGAAGATGAAAGAATGGAAGAGGGACAAGAAGAGGGCAGGGAAGAAAAAGCAGAAGAAGATGAAGAAGAATAGGAAGAGAAAGAAGAAGAGTAAGAACAAGAAGAGAAAGAAGAGGAAGATGCAAGAGATGAAGAAGAAGAAGAAGATGATGATGATGATGATGAAGAAGAACAAGAGACAGAAGAAGAAGAGGCAGAAGAAGAAGAAGAAGAAGAAGTAGATGAAGAAGAATTAGAAGGAGAAGGGGAAGAAGAAGAAGTAGAAGAAGAATAAGAAGAAGAAGAACAAGAAGGAGAAGAAAAAGAAAAAAAAGAAGAAAAAGAAGAAGAAGGAGAACATGAAGAAGAAGAAGAAGAAGGAGAAGAAGATGATCAAGGAGAGGATGAAGAAGATGGTGGAGAAGAAGGAGAAGAAGAACAAGAAAAAGTAGAAAAAGAAGAAAAAAAAGAAGAAGAAGAAGGTGAAGAATGAGAAGAAGAAGAAGGTGAAGAAGAAGAAGAAGAAGAAGAAAAAGTAGAAGAAGAAGAAGAAGAAGAAGAAAAAGTAGAAGAAGAAGAAGAAGAAGAAAAAGTAGAAGAAGAAGAAGAAGAAGAAGAAGAAGAGTAAGAAGAAGCAGAGGGAGAAAAAGAAGGAGAAGATGAACAAGAACAAGAAGAAAAAAGAAGTAGATGAAGAAGAAGAACAAAAAGAAGGAGAAGATAAAGTAGTAGTAGTAGTACTAGTATTATTAGAAGAACAAGAAGAAGAAGAAGAATAAGGGGAAGAAATGGAAGACGAAGAAAAAGAAGAAGAAGAAAAAAACAAGTAGAAGTAGAAGAAGATGAAGAAGAGGTTCAGTCGAAAGAAGAAAATGTAGAGAAAGAAGAAGAGGATTAGTAAGAAGAAGAAGAAGAGGAGGAAGATGATGAAGAAGAGCAAGACGAAGAGAAAGAAGAGGAAGAAAAAGAAGAAGACGAAGAAGTGGAAGAGGAGGAAGAAGAGGGCATTCAAGAAAACAAGCAGAAGACGAAGATGAAGAAGATGAAGAAGAAGAGGATGAAGAAGAAGAGGTAGAAGAAGAGTAAGGAGAAGAAAAAGAAGTTGGAGAGGAAGATGAAGAAGAAGAAGCAGAAGAAGAAGAAGAAGAAGAAGAAGAAGCAGATGAGGAAGAAGAAGAAGAAGAAGAAGATGAAGAAGAAGAAGAAGAGATGTAGAAGAAGAAGAAGTAGAAGTAGAAAAATAAGAAGAAGAACAAAAAGAAGAAGAAAAAGAAAAAAGACAAGAGGAAGAATAAAAGGAAGAGGAAGTATGAGAAGACAAAAATGAAAAAGAAGAAGTTGCAGTAGTAGTAGTAGTAGAAGAAGAAGAATAAGAAGAAGTTGTAGTAGTAGTAGTAGTAGTAGTAATAGAAGAAGAAGAAGAAGAAGAAGAAGAAGAGGAAGAAGAAGAAGAAGAAGAAGAAGACAAAGAAGAAGAAGAAGAAGAAGAAGAAGAAGAAGAACAAGAATTAGAAGAAGAGGAAGAAGAAGACAAAGAAGAAAACGAAAAGGAAGAAGAATAAGAGGAAGAAGAATAAGAAAAAGAAGAGGAGGAAGAAGAAGTTGAAGTAGTTGCAGTAGTAACAGTAGTAGCAGAAGACAAAGAAGAAGAAGAGCAAGAAGAGGAAGAAGAAGAAGAAGAAGAAGAAGAAGATGTAGAAGAAAAAGAAGAAGAATAAATGCTGAATAAGAAGAACAAAAAGAACAAGAAGAAGAAGTAGAAGAGGAAGAAGAAGTAAAGGAAAAAAGAAGAAGAAGAAGAAGAAGAACATGAACAAGTAGATGAAGAAGAAGAAGAAGGGAAAGGGGAAAAAGAAGAAGGAGAGGAAGAGAAAAAAGTAGTAGAAGAAGAAGTGGTAGAAGATGAAAAGGAAGAATAGGAAGAATAAGAAGAGGAAGAAGAAGAAAAA
>JAIUJO010003397.1:20000-27500 GCA_023846275.1 Vanilla planifolia | reverse complement strand
AAGAGAAGAAAAAGAACAAGTAGCGGTAGTAAAAGAAGAAGAAGAAGAAGAAGATGAAGTAGTAGTAGTAGTACAAGAAGAAGAAGAAGAAGAAGAAGTAGAAAAAGAAGAAGAATAAAGAGGAGAAGAAGAAGAAGGAGGAGGAGAAGAAGAAGAACAACAAGAAGAAGACGCAGAAGATGATAAAGAAAAAGAAAAAGGTGAAGAAGAAGAAGAAAAAGGAGAAGAAGATGATCAAGGAGAGGACGAAGAAGATGGTGGAGAAGAAGGAGAAGAAGAACAAGAAAAAGAAGAAAAAGAAGAAGAAGAAGAAGAAGAAGATGAAGAATGACAAGAAGAAGGTGAAGAAGAAGAAGAATAAAGAGAAGACGAAGGAGAAGAAAAAGAAGAAGATGGTTAAGAAGAAGAAGAAGAAGGAAAAGTAGAAGAAGAAAAAGAAAAAGAAGAAGAGAAAGAAGCAGTAAAATAAGAAGAAGAAGAAAAAGAAGGAGAAGAAGAAGAAGAAAAAGAAAAATATGAACAAGAAGAAGACGAGCAAGAAGAAGAAGAAGAAGAAGGAGAAGAAGAAAAAGAAGGTTAAGAAGAAAAAGATGTAGAAGAAGAAGAAGAAGAAGAAGAACAAGAAGAAGTAAAATAAGAAGAAAAAGAACATGAAAAATAAGAAGAAGAAGAAAAAGGAAAGGAAAATGAAGAAGAAGAAGAAGAAGAGGAAAAGGAAGAGGAAGGAGAAGAAGAAGAAGAAGGGGAAGTAGAAGAAGAAGATGATGAAGAAGAAGAGGAAGAAGAAGTAGAAGAAGAAGAAGAAGAAGAAGAAGATGATGAAGAAGAAGAGGAAGAAGAAGAAGAAGACCAAGAGGAAGAAGAAGAAGAAGAAAAAGGCAAAGAAGAAGAACAAGAAGAAGAAGCATTTATGAAGAAGAAGGAGTACAAGAAAAATAATAAGAAGATGAAGAAGAAGAAAAAAGGGAAGAAGGAGAAGTGGAACTAGAATAAAAATAAGTAGGAGGTGGAGGAGGAAGAGAAGAAGAAGAAGTAGTAGAAGAAGAAGTAGTAGAAGAAGAAGTAGAAGAAGAAGAAGAAGAAGAAGTAAAAGAATAAGAAAAAGAGGAATAAGAAGAAGAAGAAGAAGAGGAAGAAGAAGAAGAAGAAGAAGAAGGAGAAGGAGAAAAAGAAGACGAGGAAGAAGAAGAAGAAGAAGAAGAAGAAGATGAAAAAAATTTAAGATGGAGAAGGAGAAGTAGAACGAGAAAGACGAGGAGGAGGAGGAGAAGAAGAAGATGAATAATAATAATAAGAAGAAGAAGGAGAAGAAGTGGATGAAGAAGAAGTTGGAGAGGAAGAACTAGAAGAAGAAGTCGAATAGGAAGAAGAAGAAGTAGTAGTAGTAGAAGAAGAAGAAGAAGAGGAAGAAGAAAAAGAAGGAGAAGAAGAAGAAGAAGAAGAAGTAGTAGCAGAAGTAGTAGTAGTAGTAGTAGTAGTAGAAGAAGAAGAAGAAGGGGAAGAAAAAGAAGAAGTGGAGGAAAATGAGGAAGAAGGAGAGGAAGAAGAAGAATAAGAAGAAGAAGAATAAGAAGAATAAGAAGAAGAAGAAGAAGAGAAGTATGAGAAGAAAAAGAAGAAAAAGAAGAAGAAGCAGAAGAAGAAGAAGAAGAAGAAGAAGAAGAAGAGGAAGAAAAAGAAGATGAAGGAGAGAAGTAGAAGAAAAAGATGATGATGAAGAAGAAGAAGAAGAAGAAAAAGAAGAAGAAGAAGAAGAAAAAGTAGAAGTAGTAGTAGTAGTAGAAGAAGAAGAAGAAGAAGAAGAAGAAGAAGAAGTGGAAGAAGAAGAAGAAGAACAAGAAGAAGAAATAGATGAAGAATAAGAAGAAGTACAAGAAGAATAATAAAAATAAGAAGAAGTAGTAGTTGAAGAAGAAGAATAAGTTGTAGTTGCAGTACTAATAGTAGTAGAAGAAGAAGAGTAAGAAGAAGAAGAAGAAAAAGAAAATAAAGAAGAAGAAGAAGAAGAAAAAGAAAATAAAGAAGAAGAAGAAGAAGAAACAAATGAAGAAGTAGTAGTGGAAGAAGAAGAAGAAAAAGAAGAAGAAGATGAAGAAGAATAGTAAGAAGAAGAAGGAGGAGGAGAAGAAGAAGAAGAAGAAGAATTAAAAGAAAGAGAAGAGAATGATGAAGAAGAAGAAGGAGAAGAAGAAAAAGAACAAAAAGAAGAAGAAGAAGAAGAAGAAGAAGAAGAAGGAGAAGAAGAAGGAGAAGAAGGAAAAATAGAAGGAGAAGAAGAAGATGATGAAGAACAAGAAGAAGAAGAAGAAGCAAAAGAAGAAGAAGAAGAAGAAGATGATGATGATGAGAAAGAAAGTAGAAGTAGAAGAAGAAGTTGAAGAAGATGAAGAAGAAGGAAAAAGAAGAAGAAAGATAATGAGAAGAAGAAGAAGAAGTTGAAGAAGAAGAAGAAGATGATGAGAAAGAAAGCAGAAGAAGAAGAAGAAGCAGTTGAAGATGAAGAAGAAGAGAAAAAGAAGAAAAAAGATAATAAGAAGAAGAAGTAGAAGAAGAAGAAAAAGAAGAAGAAGAAGAAGAAGAAGCAGTTGAAGATGAAGAAGAAGAGAAAAAGAAGAAAAAAGATAATAAGAAGAAGAAGTAGAAGAAGAAGAAAAAGAAGAAGAAGAATTAGCAGTAGTAATAGTAATAGAAGAAGAAGAAAAAGAAGAAGAAGAAGATGAAGAAGAAGTTGAAGAAAAAAAAGAAGTGGAGGATGAAGGAGGAGAGGAAGAATAAGAAGAAGAAGTTGATGAAGAAGAAGAAGGAGAAGTAGTAAGAGAAAAAGAAGAAGAAGAAGCAGAATGAGAAGAAGATGAAGATGACGAAAAAGAAGGAAAAGAAGAAGAATAAGAAGAAGAAGAAGAAGAAGAAAAAGAAGAAACAGAAGAAGAAAGAAAAAGAAGAAGAACAAATTGTAATAGTAGCAGTAGTAGTAGAGGAAGAAGAATAAGTACAAGAAGAAGAAGAAGAAAAGTAGAAGAAGGAGTAGGAGGAGGAGAAGAAGAAGAAGAAGAAGAAGAAGAAAAAGTAGAAGAAGACGAAGAAGTAGAAGAAGAAGAAGAGGAAGAAGTAAAAGAAAAAGAAGAAGTAGAAGAAGCACAACAAGAAGAAGAAGAAGAAGAAGAAGGAGAAGAAGGAGAAGAAAGAGAAGAAGAAGAAGATGATGAAGAGGAAGGAGAAGTAGAAAAGAAGAAGAAGAAGAAGAAGAAGAATAAATAGTAGTAGATGAAGAAGAATAAGAAAAACAAGAATGAGAAGAAGATAAGTAAAAGAAGATGATGAAGAACAAGAAATAGAAGATGAAGCAAAACACATAGAGGAAGAAGAATAAGAATAAGAAGAAAAAGCAGTAGTAGTAGTTGTTGTAGTTGAAGAAGAAGAAGAAGAAGAAGAAGGAGAAGAAGAAGAAGAAGAAAAATAAGTAGATGAAGAAGAAGAAGAAGAAGAAGAATAAAAAGAAGAAAAGGAAGTTGAAGAATAAGAAGAAGAAGAAGTAGTTGAAGAAGAAGAAGAAGAAGAAGTAGAAGTAGAAGGAGATGAATAGGAAGAAGAAGAAGAAGAAGAAGAAGAAGAAGAAAAAGAAGAGGAAGAAGAAGAAGAAGAAGAAGAAGAAGAAGGAGAAGAAGAAGAAGAAGAAGAAGAAGAATAAGAAAAAGAAGAAGAAGAAGAAGAAGTAGAAGTAGAAGAGGAAGAAGAAGAAGAAGTAGAGGAAAAAGATGAAGAAAAAGATGTAGAAAAAGAAGAAATAAAAGTAGTAGAAGAAGAAAAAGAAGAAGAAGAAGAAAAAGAAGAAGAAGAAGAAGAAAAAGAAGAAGAAAAAGAAGAAAATGTAGAAGAAGATGATGAAGAAGAAGAAGAAGACAAAGAGGAAGAAGAAGAAGAAGGAGAAGAATAACAAGTATTAAAAGTAGTTGTAGAAGAAGTAGATGAAGAAGAAAGAGAAGAAGAAATTGAAGTAGAAGAAGTAGAAGAAGAAGAAGAAAGAGAAGAAGAAGAAGAAGAAGAAGAAGAAGAAGAAGAAGATGAAGGAGAAGATGATGATGATGATGAAGAAGAAGAATTAGCAGTAGAAGAAGAATTAGCAGTAGAAGAAGAAGAAAAGGAAGAAGAAGAAGAGGAAGAAGAGGAAGAAGTTGTAGAAGAAGTAGTAGTAGTAGTAGAAGAAGAAGAAGTAGTAGTAGTTGTAGAAGAAGAAGAAGAAGAAGAAGCAGAAGTCGAAGAAGCAGAAGAAGTAGTTGAACAAGAAGAAGAAGCAGAGGTAGAAGAAGGAGAAGAATAAAAAGTTAAAGTAGAAGAAGAAGAAGAAGAAAAGGAAAAACAAGAAGAAGAAGCAGTAGTAATAGTAGTAATAGAAAAAGAAGAAGTAGAAGAAGAAGAAAAAGAAGACGAAGAAGAAGTATAAGAACAAGAAAAAGAAGAAAGATAAGGAGAAGAAGAATAATAAGAAGAAGGAGAAGGAGAAGAAGAAGAAGAAGAAGAAGGAAAAGGAGAAGATGAAAGAGAAGAAGAAGAAGAAGATGAAGAAGAAGAAGAAGATGAAGAAGATGAAGAAGATGAAGAAGAAGAAGTAGAAGATGAAAAATAACAAAAAGAAGAAGAAGGGGGAGGAGGAGGAGGAAGAGGAGGTGGAGGGGAAGAATATGAAGAAGAAGAAGAAGAAGAAGATGTAGAAGTAAAAGAAGTAGTAGAAGAAGAAGAAGGAGAAGAAGAAGAAAAAGAAAGAAGAAGAAGAAAAAGATGATGGAGAAGATGAAGAAGAAGAAAAGGAGGAGGAGGAGGAGGAGGAGAAGAAGAAGAAGAAAATGAAGATGATGATGAAGAAGTAGAAGAAGTAGATGAAGAAGAAGAAGAAGAAGAAGAAGAAGAGAAACAAAAAGTAGTACTAGAAAAAGAAGAAGAAGGACAAGTAGAAGAAGAAGAAGAAGAAGACAAAGAAGAAGAAAAAGAAAAAGAAGAAGGAGAAGATGAAGAAGAAGAAGAAGATGATGAAGCAGCAGTAGTTGTAGAAGAAGTAGAAAAAGAAAAGAAGAAGAAGAAGATGAAGAATAAGAAGATGATGAAAAAGAAGAAGAAGAAGTTTTTATCGTACTAGTAGTAAAGGAAGAAGAAGTAGAAGAAGAAGAAGAAGTAGAAAAAGAAAATGAAAAAGAAAAAGATGATGAAGAAGAAGAAGCAGAAGTAGAAGAAGAAGAAGTTGAAGAAAAAGTAGAAGAAATAGAAGATGAAAAATAAGTAGTAGTAGTAGAAGAAGAAGAAAAGAAGAAGAAGAAGAAGAAGTAGAAGAAGGAGAAGTAGAAGAAGAAGAAAAAGAAGAGGAAGAAGATGATGAAGAAGAAAAGTAAGAAGAAGAAGAAGAAGAAGAAGATGAAAAAGAAGTGGGAGAAGAAGAAGAAGAAGAAGAAGAAGGAGAGGAAGAAAGAGAAAGAAGAAGAAGAAGAAGAAGAAGAAGAAAAAGGGGAAGAAGTAGAAGAAGAAGAAAAAGAAGAAGAAGTTGAAGAAGAAGAAGATGATGAAGAAGAAGAAGTAGACAAAGAAGAAGAATAAAAGGAAGAAGAATAAGAAGAAAAATAAAGGGAAGAAGAAGAAGAAGAAGAAGAAGAAGAAGAAGTACTATTAGCTAAAGAAGACGAAGAAGAAGAAGAACAAGAACAAGAAAAAGAAAAAGAAGAAATTGTAGAAGAAGAAGAAGAAGAAAAAGAAGAAGAAGAAGAGGAGGAGGAGGACAAGGAAGAAGTGGTAAGAGTAGAAGAAGAAAAGAAGAGGAAGAAGGAGAAGAAGAAGAAGAAGAAGAAGAAGAAGAAGAATAAGAACAAGAAAGAGAAGAAGGACAAGAATAAGAATAAGAAGGAGTAGAACTAGAAGACAAAGAAGAAGAAGATGGAGAAGAAGATGAAGAAGAAGGAGAAGAAGAAGAACAAGAAAAAGGAGAATATGAAGAAGAAGAAGAAGAAGAAGAAGAAGATGAAGAAGAAGAAGAAGAACCAGAATAACAAGATGTAGAAGCTGACGAAGAAGGACAAGATGAAGAAGAAGAAAAAGACATAGAAGAAGGTGAAGAAGAAGAAGAAGAAGTAGTACTAGTATTAGTAGTGGAAGAAGAAGAAGAAGAAGAAGAAGAAGAAGTAAAAGAAGAATAAGAAGAAGTGGAAGAAAAAGAAGTAAAGGAAGAAGTAGAAGAAGAAGAAGAAGAAGATGAAGAAGAAGAAGTAGAAGAAGAACATGGATAAAAGAAGAAGATGAAGAAGAAAAAGTAGAAGAAGATGGAGAAAAGAAGAAGAGTAGGCAGAGGAGGAGGAGGAGGAGGAGGAAGAAGTAGAAGAAGATGAAGAAGAAGAAGAAGAAGAAGAGGAAGAAGAAGAAGAAGAAGTGAAAGAAGAAGAAGAAGTAGCGATAGTACTAGTAGTAGTAGAAGAAGGAGAAGAAGAAGAAGAAGAAAAAGAGGAAGAAGAAGAAGAAGAAGAAGAAGTAGAGGAAGAAGAAGATGAAGAAGATGAAGAAGAAGACTAAGAACAAGAAGAAGAAGAAGAAGAAAAAGAAGTAGTAGAAGAAGTAGAAAAAGTAGAAGGAGAAGGAAAAGAAGAAGAAGAAGAAGAAGAATATCAAGAAGAAATAGAAGAAGGAGAAGGAGTAAAAAAAGAAGGAGAGGGAGAAGTAGAAGAAGAAGAAGAAGAAGAAGAAGAAGAAATAGGAAAAGGAGAAGAAGAAGAAGAAGAAGAAGAAGACGACGACAAAGAACAAGATGAAAAAGATGTAGAAGAAGAAGATGAAGAAGAAGAAGTAGAAGTAGAAGAGGAAGTATTCAAAGATAGAGAAGAAGAAGGAGAAGAAAGGAAGTGGGATAAGGTGAAGAAGAAGAAGAAGAAGAAAAATGAGAAGAAGAAGTTGATAATGATGATGATGATGAAGAATAAGTAGATGAAGATGAAGAAGAATAAGAAGAAGAAGAAGAAGTAGAAGAAGAGGAAGAATTAGTAGAAGAAGAAGTAGAAGAAAAAGAAAAAGTAGAAGAACAAGAAGAAGAAGAAGAAGAAAAAGAAGAACTAGTAGTAGTAGAAGTAAAAGAAGAAGTTGAAGGAGAAGAAGAAGTAGAAAAAAGAAGAAGAGGAATAATAATAATAATAATAATAATAATAATAATAAGTAGAACCAAGAAGAACAAGTAGAGGAAGAAGAAGAAGAAGAAGAAGTAGTAGTAGTAGTAGTAGTAGAAGAAGAAGAAGAAGAAGAAGAAGAAGAAGGTGAAGAAGAAGAAGAAGAAGAATAAGAAAAAGAAATAGAAGATGAAAGAGATGAAGAAGAAGAAGGAGAAGAAGAGGAGGAGGAAGAAGAAGAAGAAGAAGATGATGATGATAATGAAAAAGAAGAAGATTAAGAAGAAGAAGAAGAAGAAGAAGATAAAGAAGAAGAAGTTGAAGAAGAAGAAGAAGAAGAAGAAAAAAAAGGAAGAAGAAAAAGGAGGAG
>JAIUJO010003397.1:5000-15000 GCA_023846275.1 Vanilla planifolia | reverse complement strand
GAAGAATAAGAAGATGGAGAAGAAGATGAAAAAGAAGTAGAAGAAAAAGAAGTCGAAAAATAGTAATTGTAGTAGTAGTAGTAGTAGAAAAAGTGGAAGAAGTGGATGAAGAAGAATTAGAAGAAATAATAGTTGTAAAAAAAGAACTAGAGTAAAAAGAAGAAGAATCGTAACTGTAGTAGTACTAGTAGAAGGAGAACAGGAAGAAGAAAAAGAAGAAGAATTAGAAGAAATAGTAGTAGTAGAAGAAGAAGAAGAGTAAAAAGAAGAAGAATAAGAAGAAGAAGAAGTGGAAGAAGAAGAAGAAGAAGAAGAAGGAGAAGGTGAAGAAGAAGAAGAAGAAGAACAAGAAGAAGCAGAAGAAGGAGAAGAAGAATAAGATGAAAAAGAAGAGATAGAAGAAGAAGAAGAAGAATAGGAAGTGGAAGAAGTAGTGGAACGAGAAGAATAAAAAGAAGAAGAGGAAGATGAAGAAGAAGAAGAAGAAGATGAAGAAGACAAGAAGAGAAAGAAGAAGAAGAAGAAGAAGTACTAGAAGAGGCAAAAGAAGAGGAAGAAGAAGAAGAAGAACCAGAAAACTAGAAGAAGAAGGAGAAGAAGAAGAAGAAGCAGAAGAAGAAGAAGAAGAAGAATAAGAAAAACAAGAAGTAGATGAAAAAGAAGAATAAGAAGAAAAAGAATAAGAAGAAGAAGATTAAAGGGAAGAAGAAGAAGACAAAAAAGAAGTTAAAGAAGAAGAAGTAAAAGAAGATGATGAAGAGGAACAAAGAAAGAAGGAGAAGGAGAAAGGGAAGACAAGGAAGACGAAGTAGAAGCAGAAGAAGTAACAACAATAGAAGAAGAAGAAGAAGAAAAAGAAGACCAAGAAACAGTAGTAGAGGAAGAAGAAGATGAAGAACAAGAAGAGTAGGAAGAAGTAGTAGTAGTTGTTGTAGAAGAAGAAGAATAATAAGAAGAAGAAGTGAAGAAGAAGGGGAAGTAGAAGAAGAAGAGGAAGAAGGGGAAGAAGTAGGAGAAGAAGGAGAAGAAGAAGAAGAAGAAAGATGAAGAGGAGGAGGAGAAGAAGTTGAAGAAGAAGACGAAGAAGAAGAAGAAGAAGAAGAAGAAGAAGAAGAAGAAGAAGAAGGAGAAGAATTAGAGGAGGAGTAAGAAGAAGAAGAAGAAGAAGAAGAAGAAGAAGAAGATGTAGAAGAAGAAGAAGAAGATGAAGATGAAGAAGAAGAATAAAATAAAAGAAGTAGTAAAACAAAAAGATGAAGAAGTAAAAGAAGAAGAAGAAGACAAAGAAGAAGAAGAAGAAGAAGTAGTAGAAGAAGATGGAGGAGGAGGAGTAGAAGAAGAAAAAAAGTTAAGAGGAGGAGGAGGAAAAGATAGAGAAGAAGTAGAAGAGGAATAGGAGGGCGTAGGAGGAGCAATAAAAGAAGAAGAAGAAGAAGAGGACGAGGAAGAAGAAGAAGTAGAGGAAGAAGAAGAAGAAAGAGAAGAAGAAGAAGAAGAAGATGAAGAAGAAGAATAAGAAGTGGAACATGAAGAAGAAGAAGAAGATGAATAAGAAGAAGAAGAAGATGAAGAAGAAGTAGAAGAAAAAGAAGGAGAACAAGAAAAAGAAGAAGAGGAAGTAGAAGAAGAAGAAGAAGAAGAATAGTAATTTTAGTAGTAGTAGTAGTAAAAAAAGAGGAAGAAGAAGATGAAGAAGAATTAGAAGAAATAGTAGTAGTAAAAAAAGAAGAAGAGTAAAAAGAAGAATAAGAAGAAGAATCGTAACTATAGTAGAAGTAGTAGAAGGAGAAGAGGAAGAAGAAAAAGAAGAAGAATTAGAAGAAATAGTAGTTGTAGAAGAAGAGGAAGAGTAAAAAGAAGAATAATAATAAGAAGAAGAAGAAGAAGAAGCATAAAAAGAAGAAGAAGAAGAAGAAGAAGAAGAAGAAGGAGAAGGTGAAGAAGTGGATGAAGAAGTGGAAGAAGAAGAAGACGTCCAAGAAGAAGAACTAGTGGGGGAAGAAAAAGAAAGAGAAGAAGAAGAAGAAAATGACGATGATGAAAAAGAAGAAGAGAAAGACGAAAAAGAGAAAGAAGAAGAAGAAGAAGAAAACGAAGGAGAAGAGCAGGAAGAGGAAGACGTAGAAGAAGAAGAAGAAGAAGAAGATGAAGAATAAGTAGAAGAGTAAGAAGGAGAAGAAGAAGAAGAAGAAGGAGAAGTAGAAGAAGAAGAAGAAGAACAAAAAGATGAAGAAGGAGAAGAAGAAGATGAAGACGAAGAAGAAGAAGAAGAAAAATATGAATTAGAGCAAGAACAAAAAGTAGTAGTAGTAGTAGAAGAGGAAGAAGTAGAAGAAGTAGAAGAAGAAGAAGAAGAAGAAGAAAAAGAAGAAGGCATAGAAGAAGAAGAAAAAGAAGTTGATAAAGAAGTAGTAGTAGTAGTAGTAGAAGAAGAAGAAGAAGAAGAAGAAGAAGAAAAAGCAAAAGTAGAAGAGAAAGAAGAAGAAGTAGAACAAGAAGAAGAAGAAGAAGATGTAGAAAAATAATTTGAGGAAGAGGAAGAAGAAGAAGAAGAAGAAGAAGGAGAAGAAGAGGAATAGTACTAATAAGATGAAGAAAAAGAAGAATAAGATGAACAAGAAGAAGAAGAAAAAGAAAAAGAAGAAAATGAAGAAGAAAATGAAGAGGAAGTAGGAGAAGTAGAAGTAGCAGTAGAAGAAGAAGAAGAAGAAGAAGTAGAAGAAGTAGAAAAAGAAGTAGACGAAAAAAGGAAGAAGAAGTAGAAGAAGAAAGAGAAGAAGAAAAAGAAGAAGAAGAAGAAGAAGAAGAAGAAGAAGAAGATGAAGTAGAAGAAGAAGAAGAAGAACAGTAAGAAAAAGAAGAAGAACAACAACAACAAGAATAAGAAGAAGTAGAAGAAGAAGAAGAAGAAGAAGAAGGAGAAGAAGGAAAAGTAGAAGAAGAAGATGAAGATGAAGAAGAAGAAGAAGAAGATGATGAAGATGAAGATGAAGAGGAAGAAGAAGGAGAAGAAGAAGGGGAAGAAGTAGAAGAAGAAGAACAAGAGGAAGAAGTAGATGTAGAAGAAGAAAGAGGAGGAGAAGATGAAGTTGAAGAGGAGGAAGAAGAAGAAGAAGAAGAAGTAAAAGAAGAAGATGAAGAAGGAGAGAAAGAAGAGGAAGAAGAAGAAGACGAAGACGACGAAGAAGAAGAAGAAGAAGAAGAAGAAGAAGAAGAAGAAGTAGAGGAAGAGGAAGAAGAAGAAGAAGAAGAAGATGAAGTACTAGTAGTTGTTGTTGAAGTCGAAGAAGAAGAAGAAGAAGATGGGGAATTGGAAGAAGAAGAACACGAAGAATTTATTAAGAAGAAAGATGAAGAAGAAGAAGAAGAAAAAGAAGAAGACATAGAAGAAGAAGAAAAAGAAGAAGTGGAAGAAAAAGAAGAAAAGAAAGTTGAAGTTGAAGTAGAAGAAGAAGATGATGATGATGATGACGACGATGATGATGATGAAGTAGTACAACAATAAGAAGAAGTTGAAGAAGAACAAGAAGATGAAGAAGAAGCAAAAGTGGAAGAAGCAGAAGAAGAAGAAGAAGAAGAAGAAGAAAAAGAAGTAGAGGAAGAAGAAGACGAAGAGCAAGTAGGAGAAGAAGAAGAAGAAACAGAAGAAGAAAAAGAAGATAAAAAAGTAGAAGAAGAAGAAGCAGAAGAAGAAGAAGAAGAAGAAGAAGAATGAAAAGAAGAAAAAGAAGAAGATGATGAAGAAGAAGAAAAAGAAGAGGAAAAGTAGAATAGGATGAAGAAAAAGAAGAAGAAGAAGAAGAAGAAAAAGATGAAGAAAAAGAAGGGCAAGAACAAAAAAAGTAGTAGCAGTAGAAGAAGATGATGAAGAAAAAGAAGAAAAAGTAGAAGAAGAAAAAGAAGAAGAAGAAAAAGAAGCAGAATAGGAAGAAGAAGAAGAATAAGAAGAAGAAGAAGAAGAAGAAGAAGATGATGATGATAATGGAGAAGATGATGAAGATGAAGAGGAAGTAGAAGAAGAAGCAGTAGTCGTCTTAGAAGGAGTAGAAGAAGAAGAAGAAAAAGAAGATGAGAAAGAAGAATGACAAAAAGAAGAATGAATGAGAGGTAGAAGATGATGAAGAAGAAGAAGAAGATCACGAAGAAGGTGCAGGAGTAGTAGTAGTTGTAGAAGAAGAAGAAGAAGAAGTTGAAGTAGAGGAAGAAGAAGAATAAGAAGTTGAAGAAGAAGAAGAAGAAAACAAGAAGAAGAAGAAGAAGAAAAATAAGAAGAAGTAGTTGTAGAAGAAGGAGAAGAAGAAGAAGTAGTAGTAGAAGAAGAAGAATTAGAAGAAGAAGAAGAAGAAGAAGAAGATGAAGATGATGAAGAAGAAGAAGAAGAGGAAGAAGAAGATGAAGAAGAAGAGGAAGAAGATGAAGAAGAGGAAGAAGAAGAAGAAAGAGAAGAAAGAGAAGAAGAAGAAGAACAACAAAAATAAGCAGGAGGAGGAGGAGGAGATGAATAACAAGAAGAGGAAGACGATGAAAAAGATGAAGAACAAGAAGAAGATGATGATGATGAAGAATAGAAATATGATGAAGAAGAAGAAAAAGAAGAAGAAGTGGAAGAAGATGAAGAAGAAAAAAAGGAGGAGAAAAAGAACAAGAAGAGGAAGAAGGAGAAGATGAAAGAAGAAGAGGAAGAAGTTGAAGAAGAAGAAGAAGAAGATGTAGAAGAAGAAAAAGGAAAACAAAAGGGAAGAAGAAGAAGAAGAAGATGAAGATGAAAAAAGAAGAAGAAGAAGAGAAATAAAAGAAGAAGAAGAAAAAATAGAAGAAGCTGAACAAGGAGAAAATGAAGAAGGAGAAGAAGAATGGGAAGAAAAAGTAAGACAAGAAGTAGAAGGAGAAAAAAATGCGAGAAAGAAGAAGAAGGAGAACAAGAAGACGAGAAAGAAAAAGAAGAAGAATTAATAGCATTAGTAGAAGAAAAGGAAAAAGTAGAAGAAGAAGAACAAGAAGTGGAAGAAGAAGAAGTAGAAGAATAAGAAGAAGAAGTAGAAGTAGAGAAAGAAGAAGAAGAAGAAGAAGAAGAAGAAGCGATAGAATTAGAAGAAGAAGAAGAAGAGGAAGAAGAAGAAGTAGAAGAATAAGAATCTCGAGACGAAGAAGAGGAAAAAAATGAAAAGGAAGTCAAAGTAGAAGACGAAGAAGAAGAAGAAGAAGAGCTAGTAATAGAAGAAGAAAAGATGAAGAAGATGAGAAAGAATAAGAAGAAATAGAAGAAGATGATGATGATGACGAAGTAGACAAAGAAGAAGAAGAAGAAGTCGTAGAAGATGAAAAGAAGAAGAAGAAGAAGAAGAAGCATAAGAGCAGAAGTAGAAGTAGAAGAAGAAGTCAATGAAGAAGAAAAAGAAGAAGAAGAATAAGATGAAGAAGAAGTTGACAAAGAAGAAGAAGAAGAAGATGAAGAAGAAGAAACAGAAGAAGAAAATGAAAAAGAAAAAGAAGTTGAAGAAGAAGAAGAAGAGGAAGTAGAAGAAGAAGATGAAGGAGAAAAAGAAATATAAGTTGTAGAAGAAGAAGAAGAAGTAGTAGAAGAAGAAGAAGAGGAAGAAGTAGTAGTAGTAGTAGTAGTAGTAGAAGAAGAAGAAGAAGAAGAAGGAGAAAAATAATAAGAAGAAGACGAACAAGAAAAAGAGGAAGAGGAAGAAGAAGCAGAAGAAGAAGAAGAAGAAGAAGAAGAAGAAGAAGAGGATAAAGAAGAAGAAGAAGAAGAAGAAGAGGAAGAAGAAGTAGAAGAAGTCAAAGAAGAAGACAAAGAAGTAGAAGTAGACGAAGAAGAAGAAGAGAAAGAAGGAGAAGAAATAAGATAAAGGAGAAGTTGAAGTAGAAGAAGAAGAAGAAGAAGAGGTTGTAGATCTAGAAGAAGAAGAAGAAGAAGGAGATGAAGAAGTAGGGGAAGAAGAATAACAAGAAGAAAATGAAGAAGTAGGAGAAGAAGAAGGAGAAGAAGAAGTACGAGAAGAAGAAGAAGGAGAATAAGATGACGAGAAAGAGGAAGAAGTTGAAGAACAAGAAAATAGAGAAGAAGAAGAAAAAGAAGAAGTTGTATTAATAGTAGTGGTAGTAGTTGTAGAAAAATTAGAAGAAGAAGAAGAAGATGAAGAAGAAGAAGAAGTAGAAGAAGAAGAAGACGAAGAAGAAGCAGAAGTAGTAGTAAAAGAAGAAGAACAAGAAGAAGAAAAAGATCAAGGAGAAGAAGAAGAGAAAGAAAAGAAGAAGAAGACGAAGAAGAAGAAGAAGACAAAGTAAAAGATGAGGTAAGAGAAGAAGAGGAAGAAGAAGAATAAGAAGAAAAAGAAGCAGAAGAAGTAGAAAAGGAAAAAGATAATGTTGATGGAGAAGAAGAAGTTGTAGTAGTAGATTAGAAAAAGAAGTTGAAGAAGAAGAAGTGAAAGAAGTTGAAGAGCAAGAAGAAGAAGAAGAAGAAAAAATTGTCGAAGAAGAACAAGAAGTAGAAAAAGGAGAAGAAGTAGTAGTAGTGGTAATAGAAGAAGAAGAAAAAGAAGAAGAAGACAAAGAAGAAAAAGAAGAAAAAAAAGCAGAAGAAGAAGAAGAAGAAGATGAAGGTGAAGAAGAATAAACAGGAGTACAAGATGAAGAAGAAAAGTTAAAGAAGAAGAAGAAGAAGAAGTAGAAGAAGGAGAAGAAGAGGAAGAAGTAGTAGTAGAAGAAGATGAAGAAGACAAGGAAAAATAAGAAAAGGAAGATGAAAAAGTAGAAGTATAAAGAAGAAGGCGAAGGAAAAGATGGTGAAGAAGAAGAAGAGTAGTAGTAGTAGTAGTAGTAGAAGAAGAAGAAGAAGAAGAAGAGGATGTAGATGTAGAAGAAGAAGAAGAAGAAGATGGAGACGAAGGAGTGGAAGAAGAACATCAAGAAGAAAAAAAAGAAGTAGGAGAAGAAGAAGGAGAAGAAGAAGGAGAAGAAGAAGTACGAGAAGAAGAAGAAGAAGGTGAATAAGATGACGAGAAAGAGGAAGAAGTTGAAGAAGAAGAAGTAGAGAAGAAGAAGAAAAAGAAGAAGTTCTAGTAATAGTAGTGGTAGTAATAGTAGAAAATTAGAAGAAGAAGAAGAAGAAGAAGATGAAGAAGAAGAAGAAGAAGAAGAAGAAGAAGAAGTAGTAGTAGTAAAAGAAGAAGAAGAAGAACAAGAAGAAGAAGAAAAAGATTAAGGAGAAGAAGAAGAGGTAGAAAAGAAGAAAAGGAAGTTGAAGAAGAAGAAGAAGAAGAAGAGGAAGAAGAAGAAGTAGTAGTAGTATAGGAAGAAGACGAAGAAGAAGAAGAAGAAGAAGATAAAATAGAAGATGAAGTAAAAGAAGAAGTGGAAGAAGAAGAAGAATAAGAAGAAAAAGAAGTAGAAGAAGAAGAAAAAGAAAAAGATAATGATGATTTAGAAGATGAAGTTATAGTAGTAGTTTTAGAAAAAGAAGTTGCACAAGAAGTGAAAGATGTAGAAGAGCAAGAAGAAGAAGAAGAAGAAAAAATAGTAGAAGAAGAACGAGAAGAAGAAAAAGAAGTAGTACTAGTGGTAATAGAAGAAGAAGAAGAAAAAGAAGAAGAAGACGAAGAAGAAAAAGAAGAAAAAGAAAAAGGAGAAGAAGAAGAAGATGAGGAAGATGAAGAAGAAGAAACAGAAGTACAAGAAGAAGAAGAAGAAGAAGAAAAACCAGACGAAGAAGTAGTAGAAGAAGAAGAAGAGGAAGAAGTAGCAGCAGAAGAAGATGAAGAAGACAAGCAAGAATAAGAGAAAGAAGAAGAAAATGTAGAAGTATAAAGAAGAAGGAGAAGGAAAAGATGGTGAAGAAGAAGAAGAAGTAGTAGTAGTAGTAGTAGAAGAAGAAGAAGAAGAAGAAGTAGTAGAAGATGAAGAAGTTGAAGAAGATGAAAAGAAGAAGTGAAAGAAGATGGAGAAGAAGAAGAAGAAGAAGAAGAAGAAGGAAAAGAAGGAGAAGAAGAGGAAGTAGAAGAAGAAGAAGAAGAAGAAGAAGAAGAAGTGGAAGAATAAGAAAAAGTAAAAGAAGTTGAAGAAGAAACAAAAGAAGAAGAAGAAGAAGAAGAAAATAAAGAAGTAGAAGAAGTAGTACAAAAAGCAGCAGTAGAAGAAGATGATGATGAAGTAGAAGAAGAAGTTGATGATGATGAATAACAATAAAAATAATAATAACAAGATGAAAAAGAAAAAGAAGAATAAGTACAAGAAGAAGAAGATGAAGAAGAGGAGCAGGATGAAGAAAAAGAAGAACAAGAAGTAGTAGTAGTAGTAGAAGAAGTAGTAGTAGTAGTAGAAGAAGAAGAAGGAGAAGAAGTAGTAGTAGTAGTAGAAGAAGAAAAAGAAGAAGAAGAAGAAGACTAAGAAGATGATGAAGAAGAAGAAGTAGAAGAAGAAGTAGAGAAAGCAGAAGGAGAAGAAAAAGAAAGAAGAAGAAGAAGAAGAGGAAGAAGAATTAGAGGAAGAAGAAAAAGAAGATGAGGAAGAAGATGAAGCAGAAGAAGAAGAAGAAGAAGTAGATGAAGAAGGGAAAGAAGATGAAGAAGAAGAAGAAGAAGAGGAGGATGAATAAAAAGAAGAAGTAGTAGAAGTTGTAAAAGAAGAAGAAGAAGAAGAAGAAGTAGTAGTAGTAGAAGAAGAAGAAAAAGATGAAGGAGAAGAAGAAGACTAAGAAGATGAAGAAGAAGAAGTAGAAGAAGAAGAAGTAGAGAAAGCAGAAGGAGAAGAAGAAGAAGAAGAAGAAAAACAAGAAGATGAAGAAGAAGAAGTGGTAGAAGAAGAGGAAGAAGAAGAATTAGAAGAAGAAGAAAAAAGAAGATGATGAAGATGAAGAAGAAGAAGAAGAAGAAGAAGAAGAAGTCGTAGATGAAGAAGGGGAAGAAGAAGAAGAAAAAGAAGAAGAAGAAGAAGAAGAAATAGAAGAAGGAGAAGAAGAAGGAAAAGAGGGAGGTGTAGGAGGGGAGATGAAGAACAAGTAGAGGAAGAAGAAGAAGAAGAAGAAGAAGAAGAAGAAGAAGAAGAAGATGATGATGATGACGATGAAGAGGAAGAAGAAGTACAAGAAGTGTTAAAAGAAGAAGAGGAAGAAAAAAAATAAGAAGAGGAGGAAGAAGAAGAAGATTAAGAAGAAGAGGAAGAAGTAGAAGAAGAAGAAGGAGAAGAAGTAGAACAACAACAAGAAGAAGAATAAGGAGCAGAAGAAGAAGATATAGAAGAAGAAGAAGATATAGAAGAAGCGGAGGTGAAAGAAGAAGAAAAAGTTGAAGAAGAAAAAGATGAAGAACAAGTAGAAGAAGTAGAAAAAGGACAAGAAAAAGAAGAAAAAGAAGAAGAAAAAGAAGAAGAAGAAGAAGAAGAAGAAGAAGATGACGAAAATGAGGAAGAAGAAGAAAATGTAGAAGTAGAAAGAAGAAGGTAAAGGAAAAGATTTTGGAGAAGAAGAAGGAGAAAAAAGAAAAACTAAATGAAGAAGAAGACGAAGAAGATGAAGAAGATGAAGAAGAAGATGAAGAAGATGAGGTAGAAGATGAAGAACATGAAGAAGATGAAGAAGATGAAGAAGAAGAAGAAGTAGAAGAAGAAGGAGAAGAATAAGAAGAAAAAGAAGAAGAGGAAAAAGAAACAAAGGTAGAGGAAGAGGAAGAAGAAGTAGAAGAAGAAGAAGGAGAAGAAGATAAAGAAGAAGATGAAGTAGTTGTAGAAGAAGAAGAAGAAGATGAACAACAATATTGATAATAATAACTAGAAGAAAAAGAAAAAAAAAGAAAAAGATGCATAATAAGAAGATAAAGAAGAAGAAGATGAGTAATAAAAAAAGTAGTGGTTGTAGTAGCAGTAGTAATAGTTGTAGTAGAAGAAGAAGAAGAACAAGAAGTAAAATAAGAAGAAGAAGAAGAGAAAGCTAAAGAAGAAGAAGATGAAGAACGAGAAGAAGAAGAATAGGAACTAGAAGAAGAGGAAGAAGAAG
>JAIUJO010003208.1:45000-47500 GCA_023846275.1 Vanilla planifolia | reverse complement strand
AACAAGAAAGAAAAGAAGAAGAAGAAGAGTAGAGTAAGTAGAAGAAGAAGTACAGGAACAAGAAGAAGGAGAAGAAGGAGAAGGAGATGAAGAAGAAGAAGAAGAAGAACAGGATGATGATGATGATGAAGAAGAAGGTGAAGAAGAAGAAGAAAAAAAGAAGTGGAAGAAGACGAAGAAGAAGAAGAAGATGAGGAAAAGTAGAAGAAGAAGAAGAAGAACAAAAAGAGGAAGAAGATGAAGAATTAGAAGAAGAAGTAGAAGTAGAAAAAGAAGAAGAAAAAGAGAGGTAGGAGAAGAAGAAGAAGAAGAAGAAGAGAAAACAAAGAAGAAGAAGAAGAAGTAGAAGATGACGAAGAAGAAGAAGAAGAAGAAGATGATGATGATGATGAAGATAAGGGAGAAGAAGAAGAAGAAGAGGAAGAAGGTGAAGAATGAGAAGAGAAGGAGGAGGAGAAAGAAGAAGAAGAAGAAGAACAAGAAGAAGGTGAAAAAGTAGAAGAAAAAGTAGTAGTATAAGTTGAAGAATAGAAGAAGAAAAAGAAGAAGGAGAAGACGAACAAGAAGGAGAACAAGATGAAGACGAAGAAGAGGAAGGGAAAAAGGTAGAAGAAGAGGAAGAAGAAGAAGTAGAATTAGACGAAGAAGAAAATGAAGAAGAAGAACTTGTAGAAGAAGAAGAAGATGAATTACAAGAAGAAGAAGAAGAAGAAGAAGAAAATGAAGAAGGAGAAAGAGAAGAAGAAGAAGGAGGAGGAGGAGGAGAAGATGAATAAGAAGAAGAAGAACTAAAAGAAGAACAAGAACACGAAGAAAGTGAAGAGGAAGAAGAAGAAGATGAAGAGGAAGAAGAAGAAGGAGAAGAAGAAAAAGAAGAAGAAGAAGGAGAAGGAGAAGAAGAAGAAGGAGATTGTTAAGAAGAAGATGTAGAAGAAGAAGAAGATGATGATGATGATGAAGAAGAACAAGAAGAATAGGTGGAAGAAGAAGGAGAGGAAGAAAAATAAGAAAAAGAAGTGGAAGAAGAAGAAGATGATGATGATGAAGAAGAAAAAGAAGATGAAGTAAAAGAAGAAGAAGAAGAGGAAGAGGAAGAAAAGAACATGAAGAAAAAGAAGAAGAAGTTGATGAAGAAGATGAAGAACAAGAAGAAGAAACTAGAAGGAGAAGAAGAAGTGGAAGAAGAAGAAGAAGAAATAGAAGAAGAAGAAGAAGAACAATAAGAAGAAGAAGTAGTAGTAGTAGAAGAAGAAGAAGAAAACAAGGAAGAAGCAGAAGAAGAAGAAGAAGAAGAAGAAGAAGAAGAAGAAGAAAAAGAAGAAATGAAAGAAGAAGAAGTAGAAAAAGAAGGAGAAGAAGAAAATGAAAAAGAAGAAGGAGAAGGAGAAGAAGAAGAAAAAGAAAAAGAAGGAGAGGAAGAATAAGATGATGAAGAAGAAGAAGAAGAAGACAAAGAGGAAGAAAAAGAAGAAGAATAGGAAAAAGAAGATGTTGAAGAAGACTAAGAAGAAGAAGATGAAAAAGAAGAAGAAGTAGAAGAAGAAGAAGAAGAATAAGAAAATGAAGAAGAAGAAGAAGTAGTAGTAGTAGAAGTAGAAGAGGGGGAAGAATAGGAAGAAGAAGAAGAAAAAGAAGAAAAAGATGTGAAAGAAGAAGATGATGATGATGAAGAAGAAGAAGTAGAAGAAGAAGAAGAAGTGGAAGAAGAAGAAAGGGAAGAAGAAAAAGAAGAAGAAGAAGAAGGAGAATTAGAAGAAAAAGAAATAGAAAAAGAACACGAAGAAGAAGAAGAAGAAGAAGAAGAAGAAGAAAAAGATGAAGAATAAAAGGAAGAAGTAAAAGAAGTAGAAGAAGAAGGGGAAGAAGAAGAAGAAGTTGATGATGATGATGAAGATGATGAAGAAGGAGAAGAAGGAGGAGGAGGCAGAGGAGAAGAAGAAGAAGAAGAAGCAGTAGTTGTAACAGTAGTGGAAAAAGAAGAAGAAGAAGAAGAAGAAGAAGATGATGATGATGAAGAAGAAGGAGAAGACGAAGAAGAAGAAGGAGAAGACGAAGAAGATGAAGGCAAAGAAGAAGAAGAAGAAGAAGGAGAGGAAGTTGCAGAAGATGAGGAAGATGAATAAGAAAAAGAAGGAGAAGAAGAAGAAGACGACGAAGAAGAAGAAGGGGAACAAGAAGAAGATGAAGAGGAAGAAGAAGAAAAAGATTAGGAGAAAGAAGAGGAGGAAAGAAGAAGAAGAAGAAGTAGAAGAGGAAGAAGAATAAGAAGACATGGGAAAAGACAAAGAAGAAGAACAATAAGTTTAAGAAGAACAAGAAGGAGAAGTGGAAGAGAAAAGTTGAAAAGAAGAAGAATTGGAAGAGGTAGAAGAAGAAGAAGAATAAGAATAAGAAGAAGAAGAAGAAAAAGAAGACGTAGAAGAAGAAGAAGAAGAACAGAAAGAAGAATAGGAAAAGAACAAGAAGAAGAAGATGAAGAATAGGAAGAAGGAGAAGAAGA
>JAIUJO010003208.1:30000-37500 GCA_023846275.1 Vanilla planifolia | reverse complement strand
AGATGACGAAAAAGAAGAAGAAGAAGAAGAAGAGGAAGAAGAAGAAGAAAAAGAAGAATAAAAAGATGATGGGAAAAAAAAAGAAGCAGAAGTAGAAGAAGAGGAAAAAGAAGGAGAAAGAGGAGAGGAAGAAGAAGAAGAAAGAGAAGAAGAAGAAGAAGAAAACAAAGAAGAAGAAGAAGAAGAAGAAGAAGGAGAAATGCAAGAGGAAGAAAAAGAAGACAAAGAAGAAGAAGAAGAAGAAGTATAGGAAGAAGAAGAGGAAGAACAAGAGGAGAAGAAGAAGAAGAAGAAGAAGGGGAAGAAGAAGAGGAAGTATAAGATGAAGAAGAAAAAGAAGAAGTAGAAGTGGTAGAATTAACAGGAGGGTAGGAAGAGGAAGAATAATAAAAGTAATAATAATAATAACAATAATAATAATAATAAGAAAAAGAAGAAGAAGTTTGCAAAGAAGAAGAAGAAGAGGAGGAGAGAAGAAGAATAATAATAATAACAAGAAGAAAAAGAAGAAGAAGAAGAAGAAGAGGAAGAAAGAGAATAGGAAAAGGTGGAAGAAGAAGATGAAGAAGAATATGAAGAGGAAGAATAAGAACGAGAAGAAGAAGAAGAAGAAGAAGAAGAGGCGGCAGTTGAAGTAGAAAAGGAAGAAGAAGAAGAAGAAGAAGCCAAAGGAGAAGATAAATTAGAAGGAGGAGTAGGAGGTGGAGGAGGGGGAGAAGAAGAAGAAAAAGAAGAAGTTTGAGAAGAGGAAGAAGAAGGAGAAGGAGAAGAAGAAGAAGAAAAATAAGAAGAAGATGGTGAAGAATAAGAAGTACAAGAAGTGGAAGAACTCAAAGATGATGAAGAAGAAGAAGAAGAAGTGTAGGAGGAAGAAGGTGAGGAGGAAGAAGAGGAAGAACAAGAAAAGAAGCAGAAGAATAAGAAGAAGAAGAAGAAGATGATGATGAAGAAGGAGATGAAGAAGAAGAAGAAGAAGACGAAGAAAAAGAAGCAGGAGAAGTAGAAGAAGAAGAACAAGAACAAGAAGAGAAGGGAGAATAAGAAGAAGAAGAAAAAGAAGAAGAGAAGAAGTGGAAGTAGAAGAAGAAGAAGAAGAAGAAGAGGAAGAAGTAGAGGAAGAAGAAGAAGAAGAAGAAGAGGAGGTGGAAAAAGAACAAGATGAAGAAGAAGGAGAGCAGAAAGTAGAACAAGAAAGAAAAGAAGAAGAAGAAGAGTAGAGTAAGTAGAAGAAGAAGTACAGGAAAGTACAGGAACAAGAAGAAGGAGAAGAAGGAGAAGGAGATGAAGAAGAAGAAGAAGAAGAACAGGATGATGATGATGATGAAGAAGAAGGTGAAGAAGAAGAAGAAAAAAAGAAGTGGAAGAAGACGAAGAAGAAGAAGAAGATGAGGAAAAGTAGTAGAAGAAGAAGAAGAACAAAAAGAGGAAGAAGATGAAGAATTAGAAGAAGAAGTAGAAGTAGAAAAAGAAGAAGAAAAAGAGAGGTAGGAGAAGAAGAAGAAGAAGAAGAAGAAGAAAACAAAGAAGAAGAAGAAGAAGTAGAAGATGACGAAGAAGAAGAAGAAGAAGAATATGATGATGATGATGAAGATAAGGGAGAAGAAGAAGAAGAAGAGGAAGAAGGTGAAGAATGAGAAGAGAAGGAGGAGGAGAAAGAAGAAGAAGAAGAAGAACAAGAAGAAGGTGAAAAAGTAGAAGAAAAAGTAGTAGTATTAGTTGAAGAATAGAAGAAGAAAAAGAAGAAGGAGAAGACGAACAAGAAGGAGAACAAGATGAAGACGAAGAAGAGGAAGGGAAAAAGGTAGAAGAAGAGGAAGAAGAAGAAGTAGAATTAGACAAAGAAGAAAATGAAGAAGAAGAACTTGTAGAAGAAGAAGAAGATGAATTACAAGAAGAAGAAGAAGAAGAAGAAGAAAATGAAGAAGGAGAAAGAGAAGAAGAAGAAGGAGGAGGAGGAGGAGAAGATGAATAAGAAGAAGAAGAACTAAAAGAAGAACAAGAACACGAAGAAAGTGAAGAGGAAGAAGAAGAAGATGAAGAGGAAGAAGAAGAAGGAGAAGAAGAAAAAGAAGAAGAAGGAGAAGGAGAAGAAGAAGAAGGAGATTATTAAGAAGAAGATGTAGAAGAAGAAGAAGATGATGATGGTGATGAAGAAGAACAAGAAGAAGAGGTGGAAGAAGAAGTCGAGGAAGAAAAATAAGAAGAAGAAGTGGAAGAAGAAGAAGATGATGATGATGAAGAAGAAAAAGAAGATGAAGTAAAAGAAGAAGAAGAAGAGTAAGAGGAAGAAAAGAACATGAAGAAAAAGAAGAAGTTGATGAAGAAGATGAAGAACAAGAAGAAGAACTAGAAGGAGAAGAAGAAGTGGAAGAAGAAGAAGAAGAAATAGAAGAAGAAGAAGAAGAACAATAAGAAGAAGAAGTAGTAGTAGTAGAAGAAGAAGAAGAAAACAAGGAAGAAGCAGAAGAAGAAGAAGAAGAAGAAGAAGAAGAAGAAAAAGAAAAAGAAGAAATGAAAGAAGAAGAAGTAGAAAAAGAAGTAGAAGAAGAAAATGAAAAAGAAGAAGGAGAAGGAGAAGAAGAAGAAAAAGAAAAAGAAGGAGAGGAAGAATAAGATGATGAAGAAGAAGAAGAAGAAGACAAAGAGGAAGAAAAAGAAGAAGAAGAATAGGAAAAAGAAGATGTTGAAGAAGACTAAGAAGAAGAAGATGAAAAAGAAGAAGAAGAAGAAGAAGAAGAAGAAGAAGAATAAGAAAATGAAGAAGAAGAAGAAGTAGTAGTAGTAGAAGTAGAAGAGGGGGAAGAATAGGAAGAAGAAGAAGAAAAAGAAGAAAAAGATGTGAAAGAAGAAGATGATGATGATGAAGAAGAAGAAGTAGAAGAAGAAGAAGTGGAAGAAGAAGAAAGGGAAGAAGAAGAAGAAGAAGAAGAAGAAGAAGGAGAATTAGAAGAAAAAGAAATAGAAAAAGAACACGAAGAAGAAGAAGAAGAAGAAGAAGAAGAAAAAGATGAAGAATAAAAGGAAGAAGTAAAAGAAGTAGAAGAAGAAGGAGAAGAAGAAGAAGAAGTTGATGATGATGATGAAGATGATGAAGAAGGAGAAGAAGGAGGAGAAGGAGGCAGAGGAGAAGAAGAAGAAGAAGAAGCAGTAGTTGTAATAGTAGTGGAAAAAGATGAAGAAGAAGAAGAAGAAGAAGATGATGATGATGAAGAAGAAGGAGAAGACGAAGAAGAAGAAGGAGAAGACGAAGAAGATGAAGGCAAAGAAGAAGAAGAAGAAGAAGGAGAGGAAGATGCAGAAGATGAGGAAGATGAATAAGAAAAAGAAGTAGAAGAAGAAGAAGACGACGAAGAAGAAGAAGGGGAACAAGAAGAAGATGAAGAGGAAGAAGAAGAAAAAGATTAGGAGAAAGAAGAGGAGGAAAGAAGAAGAAGAAGAAGTAGAAGAGGAAGAAGAATAAGAAGACATGGGAAAAGACAAAGAAGAAGAACAATAAGTTTAAGAAGAACAAGAAGGAGAAGTGGAAGAGAAAAGTTGAAAAGAAGAAGAATTGGAAGAGGTAGAAGAAGAAGAAGAATAAGAATAAGAAGAAGAAGAAGAAAAAGAAGACGTAGAAGAAGAAGAAGAAGAACAGAAAGAAGAATAGGAAAAGAACAAGAAGAAGAAGATGAAGAATAGGAAGAAGGAGAAGAAGAACAAGAACAAAACAAGATTTAAAGGAGGAAGAAAAACAAGAAGATGATGAAGAAGAAGAAGAAGAAGAAGCTGATGATAAATAAGAAGAAGAAGAAGAAGAGGAAGAAGAAGAAGAAAAAGAAGAACAAGAAGACCATGAAGAAGTAGAAGAAGAAGTACAACAGGGAGAAGGAGAAGAAGGAGA
This sequence comes from Vanilla planifolia, assembly GCA_023846275.1. Lineage (NCBI taxonomy): Eukaryota > Viridiplantae > Streptophyta > Magnoliopsida > Asparagales > Orchidaceae > Vanilla > Vanilla planifolia. The sequence goes on along the minus strand of JAIUJO010003208.1, from coordinate 33,620 downwards.
AGGAGAAGAAGAAGAAGAAGAGCAAGAAGAGGGGGAGGAGGAAGAAGAAGAAGAACAAGAAGAAGAAGTATAGGATTAAGAAGAAGAAGAAGAACAAGAACAAGAACAATAAGAAGAAGGAGCAGAAGAAGAAGAAGAAGAAGAAAAAGAAGATAAATAATAATAATAATAATAGTAAAAATAAAAGTAATAATAATAACAATAATAATAATAAGACAAAGAAGTAGTAGAAAAAAAAAGTAGCAGAAGTAGTAGAAGAAGAAGAGGAAGAACTAGAAGAAGAAGAAGAAGAAGAAGCAAGAGAAAAAGAAGAAGAGGAAGAGGAGGAAGAAGAAGATAGAGAAAGAGAAAAAGAGAAGTGAAAGAAGAAGAAGAAGAAGAAGAAGATGAAAAAGGAGAAGAATGAAAAGAGGAAGAAAGAGATGAAGAAGAAGAAGGGGGGAACAAAAGGAAAAAGAAGAAGAAGAAAAGGAAGAAGAAGAAGAAGAAGTAATAGAAGTAGAAGTAGAAGTAGTAGTAGTAGAAGAAGAATAAGAAAAAGAAGAACAAAGAAAAGAAGTAGTAGAAGAAGAAGAAGAAGAAGAAGAAGAAGAAGAAGACGAAGAAGAAGAATAAGAAGAAATAGAAGTAGACGTAGAAGAAGAAGAAAAAAAGAAGAAAAAGAAGAAGTAGAAAACGAAGAAGAAGAAGAAGAAGAAGAAGAAGAAGAAGAAGAAGAAGAAGAAGAAGAAGAAGAAGAAGAAGAAGAAGATGATGATGATGACGATGAGAATGAAGAAGAAGAAGAAGAAGGCGAGGAAGAACGAGTGGGGGACAACGAGGAAGAAGAAGAAGAAGAAGAAGTAGAAGAAGGTGAAGAAGAAGAAGTAGAAGATGAGCAAAAAGAAGAAGTAGTTGTAGAAGAAGTAGAGGACGAAGAAGAAGGAGAAGAAGAAGAAGAGGAACAAGTAGAGAAAGTAGAAGAAGAAGAAGAAAAAGAAGAAGAAGGGGAGGAAGAGGAAGAAGAAGAAGAAGAAGAAGAACTTGAATAATAAGTAGAAAAAGAAAAAGAAGAAGAAGATTAAGTAAAAGAAAGAGAAGAAGAAGAAGAAGAGGAAAAAGAAGAAGATGAGGTTGAAGAACAAGTAGAAGAAGAAGAAGAGGAAAAAGAAGAAGAAGAATAAGCTAGAGAAGGAGAAGAAGAAGATGATGAAGGAGAAGAAGAAGAAGAAAAAGAAGAAGATGAAGAAGAAGAAGAAGATGATGATGATGATGAAGATGAATAGAAAGAAGAAGAAGAGGAAGAAGTACAGAAGAAGAGAAAGGAGGAGGAGGAGAAGAAGAAGAAAAGGAGAAGAAGAAGAAGAAGAAGAACACAAAAATGAATAAGTGGAGAAAGCAAAATAGTAGTAGTAGAAGAAGAAGAAGAAGAAAAAGAAGAAGAAGAAGGAGAAAGTGAAGAAGAAGAAAAGAAGACAAATAAGTTGGAGAAGAAGAAGAAGAAGAAGAAGAAGAAGAAGAGGCAGATAAAGAGGGAGAAGGAGAAGAAGAAAAAGAAGAAAAAGAAAAAGAAAGTGAAGAAGAAGAAAAGAAGATAAATAAGATGGAGAAGAAGAAGAAGAAGAAGAAGAAGAAGAAGAAGAAAAAGAAGATGAAAAGAATGGTGAAGATGAAGAAGAAGAAGAAGAAGAAGAAGAAGTTGAATAAGAAGAGAGAGAAGAGAAAGAAGAAGAAGAATAAGAAGAAGAAGTAGAAGAAGAAGAAGGAGAAGAAGATGCAGAAGAAGCAAAAGGAGAAGAAGAAGGAGAAGAAGAAGGAGAAGAAGAAGAAGGAGAAGAAGAAGAAAGAGAAGAAGAAGAAGAAAAAGGAGAAGGAGAAGAAGAAGAAGAAGAAGAAGAAGAAGAAGGAGAAGAAGAAGAAGAAGAGGAAGAGGGAGAAGAAGAAGAAGAAGAAGAAGAAGAAGAAGAAGGAGAAGTAGGAGGTGAAGAAGAAGGAGGAGAAAGAAGATGGAGGAGAAAGAAGAAGGAGAAGAAGAAGGAGAAGAAGAACAAGGAGAAGGAGTAGAAGAAGAAGAAGAAGAAGAAGAACAAGTAAAATAAGAAGAAGAAGAAGAAGTAGAGCAATAAGAAAAAGAAGAAGATGATGTTGAAGAACCAGTAGGGGAAGAAGAAGAGGAAGAAGAAGAAGAAGAAGATGGTAATGATGATGATGATGAAGAAGAAGAAGAAGCTGTAGAAGGAGAAGAAGAATAAGAAGATGATGATGAAGATGAAGAAGAATAAGATGATGATGAAGATGATGAAAAAGAAGAGGAAGAGGAAGAAGTGTAAGAAGAAGGAGAAGAAGGAAGAGGAGAAGAAGAAGAAGAAGAAGAAGAAGAAGAGCACAAAAAAGAATAAGAAGAAAAAGGCAAAGAAGAAGAAAAAGAAGATGAAGAAGAAGGCGAAGGGGAAGAAGAAGAAAAGAACATGTAAAAGATGGAGAAGAAGAAGAAGAAGAAGAAAAAGAAGAAGAAGAAGAAGTTGAAGAAGAAGAAGAAGAAGAAGAAAAACAAGAAGAAGAAGAAAAAGAAGAAGAAGATGAAGCAGTAGCAGAAGAAGAAGAAGAAGAGGAAGAGGTAGATGAAGAATGAGAAAAAGAAGAAGAAGAAGAAGAGGAATATGAAGAAGAAGAAGAAGATGATGAAGGAGAAGAACAAGAAGAAGAAGCAGAAGAAGAAGATGGAGAAAAAAAAGAAGAAGAAAAAGAAGAAGAAGAAGTAGAAGAAGAAGAAGAAGAAGAAAAAGAAGAAGAAGAGAAAGAAGAAGAAGATGAAGGAGAAAAAGAAGAATAAGAAGAAGAAGAAGAAGAGGAGTAGGAAGAAGATGATGATGAAGAAGAAGAAGAAGAAGAAGATTTAGAAGATGACGAAGAAGAAGAAGAAAAAGAAGAAGAAGAAAGCATAAGAAAGAGAAGAAGAAGAAGAAGTCAAGGAAAAAGAAGAAAAAGAAGAAGAAGAAGAAGAAGAAGAAAAAGAAGATGAACAAGATGAAGAAAAAGAAGAAGAAGAAGAACAAGCAGAGGGCGAAGATGAGGAAGAAAAAGTGGAAGAAGAGGAAGAAGAAGAAGAAGAAGACGAAGAAGAAGAGGAAGGGTAAGAAGAGTTAGAGTAGGAATAAGAATAAGAATAAGAAGAAGAGGAAGAAGAAAAAGAAGTAGAGGAAGGAGAAGGAGAAGAAGAAGATTAAGAAGAAGAAGAAGTCGAAGAAGGAGAGGAGGAAGAGGAGGAGGAAGAGGAAGAAGAAGTAGAAGAAGAATAAGAAGAAGGAAGAGGAGGAGGAGGAGAAGAAGAACAGCAAAAAGAAGAAGAGCAAGAAGAAGAGGAAGAAGAAGAAGAAGAAGAAGAAGGAGAAGAAGTAGAGGAAGTGGAAGAAGAGGAAAATGAAAAAGAAGAAGTAGATGATGAAGAAGAGGAACAACAAGAAGAAGACAAAGAAGAAGAAGATGAAGAAGAAGAAGATGAAGGAAAGGAGGAAGAAGAAGAAAAAAAAGTTGAAGAAGACGGAGAGGAAAGGGAAAAGATGAAGAAGAATAAGTAGTAGAAGAAAAAGAGGAAGAAGAAGAAATAGAAGTCATCGAAGAAGCAGAACAAAAAAAGTAGT
>JAIUJO010003208.1:22500-25000 GCA_023846275.1 Vanilla planifolia | reverse complement strand
AGAAGAAGAAGAAGAGGAGTGGAAAAAGAACAAGATGAAGAAGAAGGAGAGTAGGAAGTAGAACAAGAAAGAAAAGAAGAAGAGGGAGAGGAAAGGGAAAAGAAGAAGAAGAAGAGTAGAGTAGGTAGAAGAAGAAGTACAGGAACAAGAAGAAGGAGAAGAAGGAGAAGGAGATGAAGAAGTAGAAGAAGAAGAAGATGATGATGATGATGCTGAAGAAGAAGAAGAAAAAAAGAAATGGAAGAAGACGAAGAAGAAGAAGAAGATGAGGAAAAGTAGAGGAAGAAGAAGAAGAAGAAAAAGAGGAAAAAGATGAAGAATTAGAAGAAGTAGAAGTAGAAAAAGAAGAAGAAAAAGACAGGTAGGCGAAGAAGAAGAAGAAGAAGAAGAAAAAGAAGAAGAAGAAGAAGAAGAAGAAGAAAACAAAGAAGAAGAAGAAGAAGTAGAAGAAGATGACGAAGAAGAAGAAGAAGAAGATGATGATGATGATAATGAAGATAAGGGAGAAGAAGAAGAAGAAGAGGAAGAAGGCAAAGAAGAATGAGAAGAGGAGGAGGAGGAGAAAGAAGAAGAAGAAGAAGAACAAGAAGAAGGTGAAGAAGTAGAAGAAAAAGTAGTAGTAGTAGTTGAAGAATAGAAGAAGAATAAGAAGAAGGAGAAGACGAACAAGAAGAAGGAGAACAAGATGAAGACGAAGAAGAGGAAGGGAAAGCGGAAGAAGAAGAGGAAGAAGAAGTAGAATTAGACGAAGAAGAAAATGAAGAAGAAGATGAATTACAAGAAGAAGAAGAAGAAGAAAATGAAGAAGGAGAAGAAGAAGAAGGAGGAGGTGGAGAAGATGAATAAGAAGAAGAATAAGGAGGAGAAGGAGAAGAAGAAGAACTAAAAGAAGAACGAGAACACGAAGAAGGTGAAGAGGAAGAAGAAGAAGAAGAAGAAGAAGAAGGAGAAGAAGACAAAGAAGAAGAAGAAGGAGAAGGAGAAGAAGAAGAAGGAGATTGTTAAGAAGAAGATGTAGAAGAAGAAGAAGATGATGATGATGATGAAGAAGAACAAGAAGAAGAGGTGGAAGAAGAAGGAGAGGAAGAAAAATAAGAATAAGAAGTGGAAGAAGAAGATGATGATGATGAAGAAGAAAAAGAAGATGAAGTAAAAGAAGAAGAAGAAGAGGAAGAGGAAGAAAAAAACATGAAGAAAAACAAGAAGAAGTTGATGAAGAAGATGAAGAACAAGAAGAAGAAGTAGAAGGAGAAGAAGAAGTGGAAGAGGAAGAAGAAGAAATAAAAGAAGAAGAAGAAGAAGAAGAACAATAAGAAGAAGAAGTAGTAGTAGTAGAAGAAGAAGAAGAAAACAAGGAAGAAGCGAAGAAGAAGAAGAAGAAGAAGAAGAAGAAAAAGAAGAAATGAAAGACGAAGAAGTAGAAAAAAGAAGGAGAAGAAGAAAATGAAAAAGAAGGAGAAGGAGAAGAAGAAAAAGAAAAAGAAGGAGAGGAAGAATAAGATGATGAAGAAGAAGAAGAAGAATAGGAAGAAGAAGATGTTGAAGAAGACTAAGAAGAAGAAGATGCAAAAGAAGAAAAAGAAGAAGAAGAAGAAGAAGAAGTAGTAGTAGAAGTAGAAGAGGGGGAAGAACAGGAAGAAGAAGAAGAAAAAGAAGAAAAAGATGTGAAAGAAGAGATGATGATGAAGAAGAAGAAGAAGAAGTGGAAGAAGAAGAAGAAGAAGAAGAAGAAGGAGAATTAGAAGAAAAAGAAATACAAGAAGAACACGAAGAAGAAGTAGAAGAAGAAGAAGAAGAAGAAAAAGATGAAGAATAAAAGGAAGAAGTAAAAGAAGTAGTAGAAGAAGAAGGAGAAGAAGAAGAAGAAGTTGATGATGATGATGAAGATGATGAAGAAGGAGAAGAAGGAGGAGAAGGAGGCAGAGGAGAAGAAGAAGAAGAAGAAGAAGAAGAAGAAGATGATGATGATGAAGAACAAGGAGAAGGCCAAGAAGAAGAAGGAGAAGACGAAGAAGAAGAAGGCAAAGAAGAAGAAGAAGAAGAAGGAGAGGAAGATGCAGAAGATGAGGAAGATGAATATGAAAAAGAAGGAGAAGAAGAAGAAGACGAAAAAGAAGAAGAAGGGGAACAAGAAGAAGATGAAGAAGAAGAAGAAGAAAAAGATTAGGAGAAAGAACGAGGAAAGAAGAAGAAGTAGAAGAGGAAGAAGAATAAGAAGACATGGGAAAAGACAAAGAAGAAGAACAATAAGTTTAAGAAGAACAAGAAGGAGAAGTGGAAGAGAAAAGTTGAAAAGAAGAAGAATTAGAAGAGGTAGAAGAAGAAGAATAATAAGAATAAGAATAAGAAGAAGAAAAAGAAGATGTAAAAGAAGAAGAAGAAGAACAGAAAGAAGAATAAGAAAAGAACAAGAAGAAGAAGATGAAGAATAGGAAGAAGGAGAAGAAGAACAAGAACAAAACAAGATGAAAAGGAGGAAGAAAAACAAGAAGATGAAGAA
>JAIUJO010003208.1:12500-15000 GCA_023846275.1 Vanilla planifolia | reverse complement strand
AGAAGAAGAAGAATAAGAAGAAGAAGAAGTAGAAGAAGAAGAAGAAGAATGAAAAGAAGAGGATGAAGAAGTCGAAGGAGGAAGAAGAAGATGAGAAGGAAGAAGAAGATGAGGAAGATGAAGAAGAAGAAGAAGAGGAAGAAGAAGAAGAAGAAGAAGAAGAAGAAGAAGATGGGAAAAGAAAAACAAGCAGAAGTAGAAGAAGAGGAAGAAGAAGGAGAAGGAGGAGAGGAAGAAGAAGGAGAAAGAGAAGAAGAAGAAGAAGAAAACAAAGAAGAAGAAGAAGAAGAAAAAGAAGAAGAAGAAAAAGAAGAAGAAGATGGAGAAGTGCAAGAGGAAGAAAAAGAAGACAAAGAAGAAGAAGAAGAAGAAGAAGAAGTATAGGAAGAAGAAGAGGAAGGACAAGAGGAGAAGAAGAAGAAGAAGGGGAAGAAGAAGAGGAAGTATAAGAAGAAGCAGAAGTGATAGAATTAGCAAGAGGGTAGGAAGAGGAAGAATAATAATAGTAATAATAATAATAATAATAATAATAATAATAATAATAATAATAATAATAAGAAAAAGAAGAAGAAGTTTGCAAAGAAGAAGAAGAAGAAGGAAAAGAAGAAGAGGAGGAGGAAGAAGAAGAAGAATAATAATAACAAGAAGAAAAAGAAGAAGAAGAAGAAGAAGAGGAAGAAAGAGAATAGGAAAAGGTGGAAGAAGAAGATGAAGAAGAATATGAAGAGGAAGAATAAGAACGAGAAGAAGAAGAAGAAGAAGATGAAGAAGAGGTAGTAGTTGAAGTAGAAAAGGAAGAAGAAGAAGAAGAAGAAGCAAAAGAGAAGATAAGTTAGAAGGAGGAGTAGGAGGTGGAGGAGGGGGAGAAGAAGAAGAAAAAGAAGAAGAAGAAGTTTGAGAAGAGGAAGAAGAAGGAGAAAGAGAAGAGGAAGAAGAAAAATAAGAAGAAGATGGTGAAGAATAAGAAGTACAAGAAGTGAAAGAACTCAAAGATGAAGAAGAAGAAGAAGAGGAGGAAGAAGGTGAGGAGGAAGAAGAGGAAGAACAAGAAAAGAAGCAGAAGAATAAGAATAAGAAGAAGAAGAAGATGAAGAAGGAGATGAAGAAGAAGAAGATAAAGACGAAGAAAAAGAAGCAGGAGAAGTAGAAGAAGAACAACAACAAGAAGAGAAGGGAGAATAGGAAGAAGAAGAAAAAGAAGAAGAGAAGAAGAGGAAGAAGAAGAAGAAGAAGAGGAAGAAGTAGAGGAAGAAGAAGAAGAAGAAGAAGAGGAGGTGGAAAAAGAACAAGATGAAGAAGGAGAGCAGGAAGTAGAACAAGAAAGAAAAGAAGAAGAGGGAGAGGAAAGGGAAAAGAAGAAGAAGAAGAGTAGAGTAGGTAGAAGAAGAAGTATAGGAACAAGAAGAAGGAGAAGAAGGAGAAGGAGATGAAGAAGAAGAAGAAGAAGAAGAAGAAGAAAAAGATGATGATGATGATGATGAAGAAGAAGATGAAGAAGAAGAAGAAAAAAAGAAGTGGAAGAAGACAAAGAAGAAGAAGAAGATGAGAAAAAGTAGAGGAAGAAGAAGAAGAAGAAAAAGAGGAAGAAGAAGAAAAAGAGGAAGAAGATTAAGAATTAGAACAAGTAGAAGTAGAAAAAGAAGAAGAAAAAGAGAGATAGGAGAAGAAGAAGAAGAAGAAGAAAACAAAGAAGAAGAAGAAGAAGAAGAAGTAGAAGAAGATGACGAAGAAGAAGAAGAAGAAGAAGAAGAAGATGATGATGATGAAGAGGAGGGAGAAGAAGAAGAAGAAGAGGAAGAAGGCGAAGAAGAATGAGAAGAGGAGGAGGAGAAAGAAGAAGAAGAAGAAGAACAAGGAGAAGGTGAAGAAGTAGAAGAAAAAGTAGTAGTAGTAGTTGAAGAATAGAAGAAGAATAAGAAGGAGAAGACGAACAAGAAGAAGGAGAACAAGATGAAGACGAAGAAGAGGAAGGGAAAGAGGAAGAAGAAGAGGAAAAAGAAAGAAGTAGAATTAGATGAAGAAGAAGATGAATTACAAGAAGAAGAAGAAGAAGAAGAAGAAAATGAAGGAGAAGGAGAAGAAGAAGAAGAAGGAGGAGGAGAAGATGAATAAGAAGAAGAATAAGAAGGAGGAGAAGGAGAAGAAGAAGAACTAAAAGAAGAACAAGAACACGAAGAAGGTGAAGAGGAAGAAGAAAAAGAAGAAGAAGAAGAAGGAGAAGAAGAAAAAGAAGAAGAAGAAGGAGAAGGAGAAGAAGAAGGAGATTGTTAAGAAGAAGATGTAGAAGAAGATGAAGATGATGATGATGATGAAGAAGAACAAGAAGAAGAGGTGGAAGAAGAAGGAGAGGAAGAAAAATAAGAAGAAGAAGTGGAAGAAGAAGATGATAATGATGAAGAAGAAAAAGAAGAAGTAAAAGAAGAAGAAGAAGAGGAAGAGGAAGAAAAAAACTTGAAGAAAAAGAAGAAGTTGTTGAAGAAGATGAAGAACAAGAAGAAGA
>JAIUJO010003208.1:2500-7500 GCA_023846275.1 Vanilla planifolia | reverse complement strand
AGAAGGGGAAGAAGAACAAAGAAGAAGGAGAAGGAGAAGAACAAGAAAAAGTAATAGAATGAGAAGAACAGGAAGAAGTAGAAGAAGAGGAAGAAGAAGAAGAGTAGGAACAAGAAGAAAGTGGCAAAGAAGAAGAAGGGGAAGAAGAAGAAGAAAAAGAGGAAGAAGAGGAAGAAGAAGAAGAAGAAGAAGAGGAAGAAATTGAAGAAGAAGAAGAAGAAGAAGAAGAAGATTAAGAAGAAAAAAAGGAAGAATAGGAAGAACAAGAAAAATAAGATGAAGATGAAGATGAAGAAGAAGAAGAGGAAGTAAAGGAAGTAGTAGAAGAAGAAGAATAATAAGAAGAAAATGAAGAAGAAAAAAAAGAAAAAGAGATAGAAGGAGAAGATGATTAGGACGTGGAGAAGAAGCAGAAGAAGACGACAAAGAGGAGGAAGAAGTAGTAGACGAAGAAGAAGGGAAAGAAGAGGAAGAAGAAGACTAAGCAGAAGAGGAAGATGCGGAAGAAGAAGAAGAAGATTTTGAAAAAGAAGAAGGAGAAGAAGAAGGAGAAGAAGAAGAAGAAGAAGAGAAAGAATAACAAGAAGAAGAAGAAGAAGAGGAAATAGAAGGAGAAGAACAAGAAAAAGACGAAGAAGAAGAAGAAGATGAAGTAGAGGAAGAAGAAGAAGTAGAAGATTAAAAAGAAGTAAAAGAAAATGAAGATGTTGATCAAGAAGAAGAAAGAGAGGAAGAGGAGCAAGAAGAAGGAGAAGGAGATGAAGAAGAAGAAGAAGGCAAATAAGAAGAGGAAGTATAAGATGAAGAAGAAGAAGATGAAGAAGACATAGAGGAGGAATAAGAAGAAGAAGAAGAGGAAGTAGAATAAGTATTAGTTGTAGTAGAAGAAGAAGAAGACTAAGAAGAAGAAGAAGAAGAAGAAGAAGAAGAAAAAGAGGAAGAAGAAGAATAAGAAGAACAAGTAGAAAATGAAGAAGATGAAGTCGAAGAAGAAGCAGAAGAAGTAGAGGAAAAAAGAAGAAGAAGATGAAGAAAAAGTAGAGGAAGAACAATAGGTAGAAGAACTAGAAGACGAAGAAGAAAAAGAAGAAGAAGAAGAAAAAGTGCAAGAAGAAGAAGAAGAAGAAGGTGATCTTGAAGAGGAATATAAAGAAGAAGAAGTGGAGGTAGAAGAAGAAGAACAAGAAGAAGGAGAAGGGAAGAAGAAGAAAAAGAAGAAAAAGAAGATGGAGACGAAAAAGAAGAAGACATAGAAAGAGAAGAAGAAGAAGAAGAAGATGAAGGAGAAGAAGAATAACAATAAGAAGTGGAAGATGAAGAAGAAGAAAAAAAGTAGAAGAAGAAGAAGACGAAGAAGAAGTAGAAGAAAAAGAAGATGTTGATGAAGTAGAAGTAGAATAAAAGAAGAGTAAGAAAAAAAAGACGAGAAAAAAACATGGGAGGATAAAGAAGAAGTAGATGAAAAAGAAGAAGAAGAAGAAGAAGAAGAAGAAGAAGACGAAGAAGGAGAAGAAGACGAAGAAGAAGGAGAAGAAGAAGAGGAGGAGGAAGAAGAACAAGAAGAAGAAGAGCAAGAGGAAGATGAAGAAGTAAAATAAGAAGAAAAAGAAGAACATCAAGAAGAAGAAGAAGAAGAAGAATAAGAAGAAGAATAATAACAATAATAATAACAATAAAAATAATAATAATAATAAGAAGAAAAAGAAGAAGAAGGAGAAGAAGAAAAAGAAGAGGAAAAGAAACAAGGAGAAGAAGAATAAGAATAAGAATAAGAATAAGAAGAAGAAGATGAAGAAGAAGAAGGAGAAGAAGAGGAGGAGGAAGAAGAAGAAGAAGAAGAAGAAGAAGAAGAAGAAGAAGAAGAAGGGGAAGAAGAACAAGAAGGAGAAGAAGAGGAAGAAGAAGAAGAGGATGAAGAAGAAGAAGGAGAAGAGGAAGAAGAACAAGAAGAAGAAGAAGGGGAAGAAGAATAAGAAAAAGTAGTAGAACCAAAAGAACTGGAAGAAGAAGAAGAAGAAGAGAAAGAAGAAGAAGATTAGGAATAAGAAGAAGGTGGTAAAGAATCAGAAGGGGAAGAAGAAAAAGAAAAAGAAGAAGAAAAAGAAGAAGAAGAAGAAGAAGAAGAAGAAGAAGAAGAAGAGGAAGAAGTTAAAGAAGAAGAAGAAGAAGTGCAATAAGAAGAAGAAGAGCAATAAGAAGAAGAAGAAGAAGAAGATGATAAAGAAAGAGAAGAAGAAGAAGATGATGAAGAAGTAAAAATGAAGAATAAGAAGAGAAAGAAAAATAAGATTAAGAAGAAGAAGAAGAAGAGGAAGCAAAGGAAGTAGTAGAAGAAGAAGAATAAAAAGAAGAAGAAAATAAGGAAGAAGAAGAAGAAGAGATAGGATGAGAAGAAGGAGAACAATGAGGAGAAGAAGACAAAAAAGAAGATGAAGAAGTAGTAGAAGAAGAAGAAGGGAAAGAAGAGGAAGTAGAATAAAATATAGAAGAAGAAGATGAAGAAGAAGATGAGGGAGGAGAGGAAAAAGATGAAAAAGTGGAAGATGGAGACAACAAGAAGAAGATGAAGAGAACAAGAAGTGGAAGAAGAAGAAGTGGAAGATGAAGGAGAAGAAGAACAAGAAGAAGAGCAAGAAGGGGAATAAGAAGAAGAAGAAGAAGAGGAGGAAGAAGAGGAGGAAGAAGAAGAAAAGGAAGAAGAAGAAGAAGAATAAGAAGAATAAGATGAAGAATATGAAGAAGAAGAAGATGATGAAGAAGAAGATGATGAAGTAGTAGAAGTAGAAGAAGTTGAAGAAGATGAAGAAGAAGAAGTAAAAGAAGGTGAACAAGAAAAAGAAGAAGAAGAAGAAGAAGAAGAAGAAGAAGTTGATGAAGAAGAAGTGGAAGAAGAAGAAGAAGAAGAAGAATGTGAAGAAGAAGAAGAAGAAGAATGCAAAGAATAAGGAGTTTTGGAAGAAGAAGAAAAAGAAAAAGAGAAAGAAGAGGAAGAGGAAACGGAAAAGAAGAAGAAGAAGAAGAAGAAGTAGAAGAAGAAGAAAGGGACGAAGAAGTAGAAGCAGAGAAAGGAGAAGAAGAAGAAGAAGCAGGTGAAGAAGAAGAAGAAGAAGAAAATAAAATGAGAAGAAGAAGAAATAGAAGAAAAAAAAATAAGAATTAAGAAGATGAATAAGAAGAGAATGAAGAAGAAGAAAAAGAAGAAGAAAAAGAAGATGAAGCGAAAGAAGGAGAAGAAGAAGTGGAAGAGGACGAAGAAGAAGAAGAAGAAGACGAAGAAAATGAAGAAGACAAAGAAGAAGAAGAAGATCAAGCAGATGAGGAAGAAGAAGAAGATTAAGAAGATGAAAAATGGAAAGAAGGAGAGGAGGAGGAGGAAGAAGAAGAATATGAAGTAGAAGAATAAGAAGAAGATGATGAAGTAAAAGAAAAGGAGGAAGAAGAGGAAGAAGAAGAAGAAGAAGAAGAAGAAAAAGAAGTAGAAGAAGAAGAAGAAGAAGAAGAAGAGAAAGTTGAAGAAGAAGAAGAAGAAGATGATGAGGAAGAAGATGAAGTAAAAGAAGGAGAAGAAGAAGCAGAAGAAGAAGAAGAAGAGGAACATGGAGAGGTGGAAGAATAAAAAGAAGAGGGAGAAGAAGAAGAAGAGGAAGACGAGGATGAAGACGAAGAGGAAGAAAAAGAAGAGCTATAAGAAGAAGTAAAAGAGGAAGAAAAAGAAAAGGTGAGAGGAAGAAAATGAAGAAAAAGAAAAAGAATAAGACAAAGAAGAAGAATAAGAGGAAAAAGAAGTAGAAGTAGAAGAAGTTGAAGAAGAAGAAGAAGAAGAAGAAGAAAAAGAAGAAGAAGAAGAAGAAGAAGAAGATGAAGAGGAAGAACATGAGAAGAAGAAGAAGAAAAAGAAGAGAAGAAGAACAAGAAGATGAAGAGGAAGAACATGAGAAGAAGAAGAAGATGATGAAGAAGAAAGGGAAGAAGAAGAAGAAGAAGAAGAAGAGCGAAAAGAGGAAGAAGGAGAAGAAGAAGAAGAAAAAGAAGAGGAAGAAGAGGAATAAGAAATGAACTAGAGGAATAACGACAGGAAGAAGAAGAACAGGAAAAAGAAGAAGCGGAAGAAGAAGAAGAAAAGGAAGAAGAAAAAAGAATAACAAGAAGAAAAAGACGACGAAGAAGAAGTTGAAGAAAGAAGATGAAGAAGTTGATGAAGAAGAAGATGAACAACAAGTAGTAAAAGGAGTAGAAGATGACAAAAATGAAGGAGAAGATGAAGAAGAAGAAGAAGAAGAAGAACAAGAAGATGACGAAGATGAAGTAGAAGAAATAGAAGAAGAAGAATAAGAAGTAGAAGAAGACGAAGACAAAGGAGAAGAAGAAAAAAAAGAAGAAGAAGAGGCAAAGAAGAAGCAAAAGAGGAAGAGGAAGAAGAAGAAAAAGAAAAATAAGAAGAAGTAGGAAAAGGAGGAGGAGAAGAAGAAGAAGAAGAAGAAGAAACAGATGAGGAAGAGGAGAAGGAGAAGAATAAGAACAATAAGAAGAAGAAGAAATAAAAGAAGAAGAAGAAGAAGAAGGAGAAGAGGTAGAAGAAGGGGTAGAAGAAGAAGAAGAAGAAGAAATAGAAGAAGTGGAAGAGGAGGAGGAAGAAGAAGAAGAAGAAGAAGAAGAAGTAGAAGAAGAAAAAGAAGAAGAAGACAAAGAAGAAGAAGAAGAAGAAGAAGAAGAAGACGAAGAAGAAGAGGTAGAAGAGGATGAAGAAGAAGAAGAAGAAGAAGAAGAAGAGGAAGAAAAAGAAGAAGTAGAAGGAGAAGAATAAGAAGAAGAAAAATAAGAAGAAGAAGAAGAAGAAGAAGAAGCAGAGGAAGAATTGGAAGAAGAAGAAGAACATGTAGAAGAAGACGAAGAAGAAGAAGAAGTAGAGGAAGACATGGAAGAAGATGAAGAATAGGAAGAAGAAGAAGATGAAGAAGAAGAAAAAGAAGAAGGAGGAGAAGAAAAAGGAGGGGGAGGAG
>JAIUJO010003026.1:37500-47500 GCA_023846275.1 Vanilla planifolia | reverse complement strand
GGAAGAAGAAGAAGGAGAAGAAGACATAGAAGATCAAAAAGAAGAAGAAGATTAAGAAGAAGGAGAAGAAGAAGAAGTACTAGAAGTAGTAGAAAAAGAAGAAGAAGAAGAAGAAGAAGAAGAAGAAGATGATGATGATGAAGAAAAAGATGATGACAAAGAAGTAGAGGAAGAAGAAGAAGAAAAAGAAGAATAAAAAGAAGAAGAAGAAGAAGAAGAAGAAAGTGATGAAGGACAAGCAAAAGATAAAGAAGAAGAAAGAGAAGAAGAAGAGGAAAACAATGAAGAATTCGAGGGCAAAGAAGAAGAAAAAGAAGAAGAAGACGACGAAGATGAAGAAGAAGATAGAGAAGAAGAAGAAGAAGAAGAAGAGGAAGAAGAAGGAGGAGGAGATGAAGAGGAAGAAGAATGAGAAGAAGCAGAAGAAGAAAAAGAAGAAGAAGAAGAAGAAGTAAAGAAGAGGAAGAATAAGAAGAAAAAGTAGAAGAGGAAGAAAAAGTAAAAGAGGAAGAAAGAGAAGAAGTAGAAGAGGAATAAGAAGAAGAAGAAAAAGGAGGAGGAGAAGAAGGGGAAGGAGAAGAAGAAGAAGAAAAAGGAGAACAAGAAGCATAATAAGGAGAAGAAGAAGAAGAAGAAGAAGAAGAAGATGAAAAAGAAGAAGAAGAAGAAGAAGAAGAAGACGGTGAAGGATTAGAAGAAGTTGACAAAGAAGGAGAAGAACAAGAAGAGGAAAAAGAATAAGAAGAAGAAGAAGAAGAAGAAAATGATGACGAAGAAGAAGAAGAACAAGAAGAAGATGAAGAAGAAGAAGAGTGATAAGAAGAAGAAGAACAAGTTGGAGAAGTAGAATAAGAGAAGGAGAAGAAGAAGAAGAAGAAGAAGAAGAAGAAGACAAAGAAGACGAAGATTGAGAGGACGAAGAAGAAGAAGTAGAAGAAGAAGATGAAGAAGAAGAAGAAGAAGAAGAAGAAGAAGAAGAAGTGGGAGAAGAAGAAGAAGAAAAGGAGGAAGATGAAGAAGTAGAAGAAGCGCAAGAAGAAGGAGAAGAAGAAGGAGAAGAAGAAGACGTAGAAGGTGAAGAAGAAGAAGAAGAAGACAAAGTAAAAGAAGAAGATGTAGTAGAAAAAGAAGAAGGAGAACAATAACTAAAAACAATTAAGGACAAGATAAAGAAAAAGAAGAAGAGGATGATGGTAATGGAGAGCAAGAACAAGAAGAAGAGCTTTAGGAAGAATAAAAAGAGGTAGAGGAAGAGGAAGAAGAAAAACAAGAACAAGAACAAATAAAAATAAGAAGAAGGAGAAGAAGTAGAAGGAGAATGAGAAGAAGTAGAAAAGAAGAAGACGAAGAAGAAGAAGAAGAAGAAGAAGAAGAAAAAGAAGAAGGAGAAGAGAAGCAGAGTAGAAAGAATAAAAGATTAGGAAGAAGAAGAAGAAAAAGAAGAGGAAGAAGAAGAAGATGATGATGAAGAAGAAGAAGAAGAAGAGGAAAAAGAAGAAGAAGATGAAGAAAAGAAGAAGAAGAAGAAGAATAAGAGGAATGAAGAAAAAGAAGAAAAAGAAGTGGAAGTAGAAGAACAATAACAAGAAGAACAACAAGAAAAAGAAGATGGAGAAGAAGGAGACATAAAAGAAGAAGAGGAAGAATAAAGAGAAGAAGAAGAAGTAGAAGAAGAGGAAGAAGAATGAGTAGAAGTAGAAGGATAAAGAGAAGGAGGAGAAGAAGAAGATGAAGAAGATGAAAAAGATGAAAATGTTGAAGAAGAAGAGCAAGAAAAAGAAGTAAAAGAAAAAGAAAGAGCTAGATGAAGTAGAAGAAGAAAAAGGAGAAAAAAGTGGAGAAGATGAAGAAGAGGGTAGAAGAAGAAGATGATGATGATGATGATGAAGATGAGAGAAGAAGAAGAAGAAGTAGAAAAAGATGCACAAGTAGAAGAAGAAGACAAAGAAGAAGAAGAAAAAGATGAGGAAGAAGAAGAAAATAAAAGAAAAAGAAGAAGGAGAAGAAAAGGAAGAAGAAGAACAAAAAGTTGAAGAGGAAGAAGATGAAGACAAAGAAGAAGATGAAGAAGAAGAAGAAGAAGATGAAGATGAAGAAAAAGATGAAGAATAAGAAGATGAAGATGAAAAAGTAGAAGAAGAAGAAGAAGAAGAAGAAGGCAAAGAAGAAGAAGAAGAAGAAGGTGAAGTCAACGAAGATAGAGAGGAAAAAGAAGAAGAAGAAGAAGAAGAAGAAGAAGAAGAAAAGAGGAAGAAAAAGGCGAAGAAGTAGAAGAAGAAAAAGAAGAAGAATAATAAGAAGAAGAAGCTGAAGAAGATGAGGAAGAAGAAGAAGAAGAAGAAGACAAAAAAGAAGAAGAAGAAGAAGAAGAATAAGAAGAAGAAAAAGAAGAATAAGAAGAAGAAGAAGAAGAAGAAGAAGAAGAAGAAGAACGAAGAAGAAGAAGAAGAAGAGAAGAAGAAGAAGAAGAAGAAGAAGAAGAAGAATAAGAAGAAGAAAAGAAGAAGAAGAAGAAGTAGAAGAAGAAGAAGAAGAAGAAGGAGAAGAAGAGGAAGATAAAGAAGTAGAAGAAGAAGAAGATGAGGAAGAAGAAAAAGGAGGAGAAGAAGAAGAAGAAAAGGATATAGAAGAAGGAGTGAAGAAGTAAAAGAATAAGAACAAGAAGAAGAATAAAAGAGGAGGAGAAGAAAAAGAAGAAGGAAAAAGATCAAAAAGAAGAAGAAGTTGAAGAACAAGAAGAAGAAGAAGAAGAAGAAGAAGAAGAAGTAGAAGAAGCAAAAGATGAGAGGAAGAAGAAGAAGAAGAACAAGAAAAAGTAGTAGAAGAAAGTGAAGAAGAAGAAGAAGAAGAAGATGAATAAGATACAGAAGAAGAAGATGAAGAAGGAGTAGAAGAAGGAGAAGTAGAAGAAAAAGAAGGAGAAGAAGGAGAAGAAGGAGAAGAAGATGATGAAGAAGAAGAAGAAGAACATGAATAAGAAGAAGAAGAAGATGAAGAACAAGAAGATGAAGAGAAGGAGAAGAAGAACAAGAAGAACAAGTAGTAGAAGTAGAAGAAGAAGAAGCAAACGAAGTAGAAGAAGAAGAAGAAGGACAAAAAGAAGAAGAAGAAGAAGAAGAAGAAGAAGAATAATAAGATTAAGAAGAAGGAAAAGAGGAAGAAGAAGAAGATAAAGAAGAAGTAGAAGAAGAAGAAGAAGAAGAAGAGGAAGAAGAAGAAGAAGAAGAAGATGATGATGATGAAGAAGAAGAAGCAAAAGAAGAAGAAGAAGAAGAAGAGGAAGGAGAATGAGAAGAAGAGGAAGAAGAAAGAGAAGAAGCAGGAGGAGGAGGAGAAGAAGAAGAAGAAGAAGAATAAGAAGAAGAAGAAGAAGAAGAAGATGAAAATTTTAAAGAAGGAGAAGAAGAAAAAGAAGTAGAGGAAGAGGAAGAACAACTAGAAGAAGTAGAAAAAGAAAAAGGAGAAAAAGGAGGAGAAGGAGAAGAAGAAGAAGTAGAAGAAGAAGATGAAGAAGAAGAAGATGATGATGAAGAGGATGTAGAAGTAGAAGTAGAAAAGGATGGACAAGTAGAAGAAGAAGAAGAAAAAGGTGAGCAAGGAGATGAAATAAAAGAAAAAGTAGAAGAAGGAGAAGAAAAGGAAGAAGAAGAAGAATAAAAAGAAGAAGTGGAAGAAGATGAAGGATAAGAAAGATGACGAAGAAGAAGAAGAAGAAGAAGATAATGAAAAAGAAAATGAAGTAGAAGAAGATTATGATGATGATAAAGTAGAAGAAGAAGAACAAGAAGAAGAAGAAGAAGAGGAAAAAAAAGAAGAAAAAGAAGAAGTAGAAGAAGAAAAAGAAGAAATAGAACAAGAAGAAGAAGCTGAAGATGATGAGGAAAAAGAAGAAGAAGAAGAAGAAGTCAAAGAAGAAGAAGAAGGAAGAAGAAGAAGAAGAATAAGAAGAAGAAGAAGGAGAAGGAAAAGGAGAAGAAGAGGAAGATAAAGAAGAAGAAGAAATCGAGGAAGAAGAAGAAGAAGGGAAGAAGAAGAAGAAGAAGAAGAAGAAGGAGAAGAGATCGATGAAGAAGAAGAAGGAGACGAAGAAGTGGAACAACAAGAACAAGAAGAAGGAAAAAGGAGAAGAAGAAGAAGAAGAAGAAAAGACTGAAAAGAAGAAGAAGAAGAAGAATAAGATACAAAAGAAGAAGATGAATAAGGAGAAGAAGCAGGAGAAGTAGAAAACCGAAGAAGATGAGAAGAAGAAGAAGAAGATGAAGCAGAAGTAAAAGAAGAAGAATAATAAAATAATAAGAGGAAAAAGAGGAAGTAGAAGAAAATAAAGAAGAAGTAGAAGAAGAAGAACAACAAGATGAAGAAAATGAAGAAGAGGAAGAAGAAGAAGAAGAAGAACAAGAGAAAGTTGAAGAAGAAGAAGAAGAGGAAGGAGGAGTAGAAGGGAAGAAAAAAAGAACAAGCAGAAACACAAGTAGAGAAGAAGACCGAACAAGACAAAAGATGAAGAAGAAGAAGAAGAAGGAGAAGAAGAACAGGAAGGAGAGGAAGAATAAGAAGAAGAATAAAAGAAGAAAAAGAAGAATGAGAAGAAGAAGAAAAAAAGAGCAAAATGAAGAAGAAGAAGTAGAAGAACAAGAAAAAGAAGAAAATGAGAAGAAGACTATGACGATGAAGTGGAGGAAGAAGAAAGAGAAGAAGACGAATAAGAAGAAGAAGAAAAAGAAGAAGAAGAAGAAGTCAAAGAAAGGTAGAAGAAGAAGAAAAAGAAGAATAAGAAGTCAAAGAAAGGGTAGAAGAAGAAAAAGAAGATGAGAATGGAAGAAGAAGAAGAGGAGGAAGAAGAAGAAGAAGGAGAAGGAAGAGAAGAAGAACAAGAAAAAGAAGAGCAAAAAGTAGAAGAAGAAGAAAAGGTTGTAGAAAAGGAAGAAGTAGAAATTGAAGAAAAGGAAGATGAAAAACAACAAGAAGAAGAGGTAGAGGAAGATAAAGAAGAAGAAGAAGACTGAGAAGAAGAAAAAAAAGGAGAAGGAGAAGAAGCAGAACAAGAAGAAGAAAAAGAAGATGAAGTGTAAGAAGAAAAAGAAGAACATGAAGAGGAAGAAAAAGATGACGAAGAAGTTGGAGAAGAAGAAGGAGAAGAGGAAGAAAAGAGAAGGAAGAAGAAGAAGAAGAAGAAGAAGAAGAAGAAGTAGACGAAGTAGAAGAAGAAGGAGAAGAGGAAGACTAAGAAGAAGAAATAGAAGAAGAAGAAGATGATGATGATGATGATGATGATGATGAAGATGATCATGAAGAAGAAGAAGCAGAAGAAAAAGAAGATGATGAAGAAGTAGGAGAACAAGGAGAAGATGAGTGATACAAGATGAAGAAGAAGAAGAAGATGAAGATGTAGAAGAAGAAGAAGAAGAAGAAGGAAAGAAGGAGAAGAAGAAGGAGAAAAAGAAGAAGAAGAAGAAGAAAGAAATGTAGAAAAAAAGAAAAAAAGAAGAAGAGGATGACGAAGAAGAAGAAGGACAAGAAGAAGAAGAAGAAGAAGACGAAGAAGAAAAAGAAGAAGAAATAGTAGTAGTAGGAATAGAGGGAGAAGGAGAAGAAGAAAAAATGACAGGAAGATGAAGAAGAGGAGAAGCAGAAGAAGAAGAAGAAGAAGAAGCAGAAGAAGGAAAACAATGAGAAAAAAAGTCGAACGAGAAGAAGAAAAAGAAAAAGAAGCAGAAGAAGATGATGAAGAGAAAGAAGAAGAAAATCAAGAAGACGAAGAAGAAGAAGAAGAAGAAGAAAGAAGAAGAAGATAAGAAGGAGAAGGAGAAGAAGAGAAGAAGAAGAAGAAGGAAAGAAAAAGAAGAAGAGAAGAAGAAGAAGAAGAAGAAGAAGAAGAAGAAGAAGATCATGACAATGAAGAAATAAAAGAAGAAGAATCAGAAATAGAAGAAGAAGATGAAGAAGAATATGAAGAAGAGGAAGAGGAAAAAGAAGAATATGATGAAGAAGAAGAAGAACATGAAGAAGCTGAAGAAGGGTAGAAGAAGAAGAAGAAGAAAAAGAAGAAGAAGCTGAAGAAGAAGAAGAATTAAAAGAAGAAGAAGAAGTAGAGAAGAAGAAGAAGAAAAAGAAGAAAAATTTGTAGAAGAAGAAGAAGATGAAGGCAAATAATAAGAAGAATAAGAAGTGGAAGAGGAAGAAGAAGAAGAAGAAGAAGAAGAAGGTGGAGGAGTAGAAGGAGTAGAAAAAGAAGAAGAGAAGAAGAAGAAGATGACGAAGAAGAAGAAGATGAAGAAGGTGAAGAAGAAGACGATGAAGAGAAGAAGAAGACGAAGATGAAGAGGAGGAAGAAGAAGAAGAAGAAGAAGAAGAGAAGAAGGAGAATAAGAAGGAGAAGAAGGAGAAGGAGGAGGAGGAGGAGGAGAAGAAGAAGAAAAGAAGAAGAAGAAGAAGAAGGCGAAGTAGACAAAGAAGATGAAGAATAAGAAGATAAAGAAGAAGAAGAAGAACAACAACAACAAAAACAACAACAAGAAAAAAAATGACGAAGAAGTAGAAGAGGAATAAGAGTGGGTTGAGGAAGGAAAAGAAGAAAAAGAAGACGGAGAAGAAGAAGAAGAAGATGAGAAGATCAATATGACAAAGAAGAAGAGGAAGAAGACAAAGAAGAAGAAGAAGAAGAAAAAGAAGAAAAAGAAGAAAAAGAAGAAGAAGATGATGAAGCAGAAGAGGAAGAAGAAGAAGGAGAAGAAGAAGAAGAATAGGAAGAAGCAACATAAGAAGAAGAAGAAGATGAAGATGAAGAAGAAAATTAAGAAGAAGTAAAAGAAGAAAAAGAAGAAGAATAAGAAGGAGAAGAAGAAGAGGAAGAGGAAGAAGAAGAAGAAGAAGAAGAATGCAAAGAAAAAGAAAAAGAAGAACAAGACGAAGAAAAAGAAGTAGAAGAAGAAGAAGAAGGAGGAGAATGAAGAAGGAGAAGAAGAAGAAGAAGGGCAGGAAGAAGAACAATATGAAGAAGAAAAAGACAAAAAGAAGAACAGGATGACGAGAAGAAGAAGGTGAAGTTGAAGAAAAAGAAGAAGAAGTTGAAGAAGAAAAAGAAGAAGAAGAAGAAGAAGTAGTTGTAGTAGTAATCGAGAAGAAGAAGAAGAAGAAGGAGTAAAAGAATAATATGTAAAACAGAGAGAAGAAGAAGAAGATGATGATGATGATGATGAAGAAAAAGACAATGATGAACAAGAAGAGGAAGAAGAAGAAGAAGAAGAAGAAGAACATGAAGAAGAAGATGAATAATAATAAGAAGAAGAAGAAGCAGAAGAACAATAAGAGAAAGAAGAAGGAGAAGAAGAAGTCAAAGAAGAAGGAGAAGAAGTAGAAAAAGAAGTTGATGCTGAAGAAGAAGAAGAAGAAGAAGAAGAAAAGAAAAAGAAAAAGAGGAAGACCAAGAAGAAGGAGAAGAAGAACATGAATAAGAAGAGATGAAGACGAAGGCAAAGAAGGAGATTAAGAAGAAGAAGAAGTAGAAGAAGAGGTAGAAGAAGAAAGAGAAGAAGAAGAATATGAAGAGGAAGAAGGAGAAGAAGAAGAAGAAGAAGAAGAAAAAGAAGAAGAGGAAAAAGAAGAAAAAGAAGGAGAACAAGAAGAATTAGAAGATGAAGCAGAAGCAGAAGAATAAGAAGAAGAAAACGATGAAGGAGAAGAAGAAGAAAAAGTAGTAGTAATAGTAGAAGAAGAAGAAAAAGAAGGAGGAGAAGTCAGAGAAGAGGAAGCAGAAGAAGAAGATGATGATGATAAAGAAAAGATGATGACAAAGAAGTAGAGGAAGAAGAAGAAGAAAAAGAAGAAGAACGAGAAGAAGAAAAAGAAAAAGAACCAGAAGAAGAATATAAAGCAGAAGAATGGGAAAGAGAAGAAGAAGAAGAGAAAGAAGGAGAAGAAGTAGGAGAAGAAGAAGAAGTAGAAGAAGGAAAAGAAGAAGAAGAGCGAGAAGAAGACAAAAAAGAAGAAAAGGAATAAGTTGAATTGGAAGAACAAGAAGAAGAAGAAGAAGAAGAACAATAATAATAATAATAATAATAAGAAGTAGAAGATGATGATGATGAATGGGAAGAAGAAGAAAAATAATAATAATAATAATAATGATAAAAATTATAAGTAGAAGAGGAACATGAATAGAGGAAGAAGAAGAAGAAGAGAAAAAAGAAGAAGAAAAATAAGAAGAAGAAAAAGAAGAAGAAGAAGAAGAGAAGAAAAGGAAGAAGAAGAAGAAGAAAAAGAAGGGGAAGAAGAAGAAGAAGGAGAAGAAGTGGAATAAGAATAAGGAAAAGGAGAAGGAGAAGAAGGAGGAGGAGAAGAAGAAGAAGTAGTAGTAGTAGAAGAGGAAGATTAAGAAGAAGAATATGAAGGAGAAGAAGGAGAAGAAGAATAAGAGGAAGAAGAAGAATAAGAAGTAGAAAATGGAGGAGGAGAAGAAGGAGAATAAGAACAGGAAGAAAAAGAAGAAGAAGAACAAGAACAAGAAGAAGAATAAGAATAAGAAGAAGGAGAAGAAGTAGAAGATGATGAAGAAGAAGTGGAAAAAGAAGAAGAAGAAGAAGAAGAAGTAGGAAAAGAAGAAGAAGAAGAAGTAGAAGAAGTTGAAGAAGATGTAGGTGGAGAGGAAGAAGAAGTAAAAGAAGGGGAAGAAAAAGAAAAAGAAGAAAAAGAAGAAGAAGAAGAAGAAGGAGGAGGAGGAGGAGGAGAAGAAGAAGAAGAAGAAGAAGGAGAAGGGGAAAGGGAAGAATTTGAAGAAGAGAAGATAAAGAAGACAACGAAGAAGAAGAAGAAGATGATGATGAAAAATAAGAAGAAGAAGAAGAAGAAGAAGAAGAAGAAAAAGAAGAAAAGGTAGAAGAAGAAGAACCAGAAAAAGAAGAAGTAGAAGATAATGATTAAGAAGAAGAAGAAGAAGTAGAAAAAGAAGAAGAAAAAGAAGAAAAAGAGGATGCAGAAGAACAAGAAGTAGTAGTAGAGTTAGAAGAACAAGAAGATTACAAAGAAAAAGAAGAGAAGAAGAAGATGATGATTAAGGAGAAGAAGAAGAAAAGGAAGAAGAAGAAGCACAAGAATAAGAAGAAGAAGAACAACAACAAGAAGAAGAAGAGCAAGAAGAAGAAGCAAAAGAAGTAGAAGAAGAAGGAGACGTAGAAGAGGAAGAAAAAGAAGAAGAAGAGGAAAAAGAAGAAGATGAAGAAAAGGAATAATAATAATAATAATAATAAGATGAAGAAGAAGAAGAAGAAGAAGAAGGCGAAGAAAAAGAAGAAGAAGACGAAGATGAAGAAGACGAAGAAGAAGAAGAAGAAAAAGATGGTGATGATCATATTTATGATGATGCAAAGGAAGTAGAAGTAGTAGTAGAAGAAGAAGAGGAAGAAGAAGAAGAAAAGAAGAAGAAGAAGAAGACAAAGAAGAAGAAGAAGAAGAATGATGATGATGATGAAGAAGAAGAAGAAAAAGAATAAGAAGAAGAATAAGTAGAAGAAGAAGAAGAAGATGAAGAAGAAGATGAAGTCAAAGAAGAAGAAGAAGAAGAGGAAGAAGAAGACAAAGAAGAAGTGAAGAAGAAGAAGAGGCTGAAGCAAATGAAAAAGAAGGAGGAGGAGGAGGAGGATGAGGAAAAGAAGAACTAAAAGGAAAGGAAGAAGGAGAAGAAGGAGAAGAAGAAGATGATGAAGAAGGAGAAGAAGGAGGAAAACAAGAAGAAGAACAAGAAGAAGACGAACAAGACGAAGAAGAAAAAAGAAGAAGAAGAAGTAGAAGTAGAAGAAGAAGAGGAAGGAACAGAAGAAGAAGACAAATAAGAAAGAAGAAGTAAACGAAGAAGAAGAAGAAGAAGAAGATGATGATGATGATGACGATGATGAAGAGGAGGAAGAAGAAAGAGAAGAAGAGTAGGAAGAAGAAGGAGAAGAAGAATAAGAGGAAGAAGAAGAATGGTAGAAGAAGAAGAAGAAGAAGAAGAAATAGAAGAAGAAGA
>JAIUJO010003026.1:27500-32500 GCA_023846275.1 Vanilla planifolia | reverse complement strand
AAATAAAAAGAACAAAGAGAAGAAAAACAAGAAGAAGGACAAGGAGTAGTAATACAAGAAGAAGAAGAAGAGGAAAAAGAAGAAGAAAAAGAAGTAGAAGAATAAGAAGAAGAAGAAGAAGAAGAAGAAGAAGATGAAAAAAATAAATAATAACAAGTAAAAGAAGAAGACAAAAATGGGTAAAAAGAAGAAGAAAAAGAAGATGAACGTAAAGAAGAAGAAGAAGACTAAGATGTAGAGCAAAGAAGGGTAAGAAGGAGAAGAAGAAGGAGAAGAAGAAGAAGAAGAAGAAGACTAAGATGTAGAGGAAAAAAGGGTAAGAAGGAGAAGAAGAAGAAGAAGAAGAAGAACAACAACAACAAGAACAAGAAGTAAAAGAAGATGAAGAAGATGAAGAAAAAGAAGAAGAAGAAAAA
Organism: Vanilla planifolia; assembly: GCA_023846275.1. Classification (NCBI taxonomy): domain Eukaryota; kingdom Viridiplantae; phylum Streptophyta; class Magnoliopsida; order Asparagales; family Orchidaceae; genus Vanilla; species Vanilla planifolia. The sequence continues at coordinate 32,084 of JAIUJO010003026.1, read as the reverse complement.
GATGAAGAAGAAGGAAAAGAAAAAGAAGAAGAACCAGAAGATTAAGAAGTTGAAGAACGATAAGAAGAAGAAGAAGAAGAAGTTGAAGAAGGAGAAGAGGAAGAAGATAAAGTAGAAGAAGAAAAAGAAGAAGAAGACAAAGCAGAAGAAGAAGAAGAAGAAGAAGAAGAAGAAGAAGACGAAGAATGGGAGAAGAAGAAGAAGATGAAGAAGAAGAACAAGAAGAAGAAGAAGAAAAAGAAGAAGTAATAGAAGAAGAAGAAGATGATGAATAAAAAGAAGGAGGAGAAGAAGAAGATGATGATGATGATTAAGAAGAAGAAGATGAAGGAGTGGAAGAAAAAGAAGAAGAAGAAAAAGAAGAAGATAATGAAGAAGAAGGAAAATACGATGTAGAAGAAGAGGGCGAAGAAGGAGTAGAAGAAGAAGAAGAAGATTAAAAAGAAGAAGAAGAAAAAGGCGAACAAGAATAGTAAGCAAAAGAAGAATTAGAAGAAGAAAAAATTGATGATGATGATAAAGATGAAGAATAAGAATACGAAGAAGAAGTAGAAGAAGAAGAGGAAAAAGAAAAAAGATGAAGAAGACAGAGATAAAGAAGAAGAAGAAGAAGAAGAAGGAGAAGAAGAAGGAGAAGGAGAAGAAGCAGAAGCAGGAGAAGAAGAAGAAGAAGAAGAAGATGATGATGAACACGAAGGAGAAGAAGAAGAAAATGAAGAACAAGAGGATGAAGAAAAGGGAGAAGAAAAAGAAGAAGAAGAAGAAGACCAAGAAGTAGAAGAAGAAATAGAGGAAGAAGAAGATTAATAAGAAGAAGAAGAAGTTGATGATGAAGAAGAGAGGAAGAAGAGGAAGAAGAAGAAGGAGAAGAAGAAGATGAATAAGAAGACGAAGAAGAAGAGTAGGAAGAAGAAGAAGGAGAAGAAGAAGAAGCAGAAGAAGAAGAACAAGGGGAAGTTGAAGGAGGAGAAAAATGGGTAGAAAACGAAGAACAATTAGAAGAAGAAAAAAAAGAAGAAAAAGGCGAGGAAGAAGAAGAAGAAGAAGAAGAAGAACAAGACAAAGAAGAAGCAGAAGAAGAATGCGAACAAGATGAAGAAGAAGAAGAGGAAGAAGTGGAAGAAGAAAGAGAAGAAAAATATGAAGAAGCAAAAGAAGAAGAAGAAGAAGAAGAAAATTAAAAAAGGGACAAAAAGAAGAATAGAAGAAGAATACAAAGAAGAAGAAAAAGAAGAAAAATAAGAATTACATGACGACGAAGAAGAAGAAGAAGAAGAAGAAGAAGAAGAAGAAGTAGAAGAAGAAGATGATCATGAAGAGGAGGAAGAAGAAAGAGAAGAAGACTAAGACGAAGAAGAAGAAGAAGAAATGTAGAAGAGGAAGAAGCAGAAGAAGAAGAAGAAGAAGAAGAAGAAAAAGAAGAAGAAGAAGAAGAAGTAGAAGTAGAAGTAAAGGTTGTAGATGAAGAAGAAGAAGAAAATGAAGAAAATGAAGACGAAGAACCAGAAGAAGAAGAGGTAGTAGATAAAGTAGTAAAAGAAGAAGAATAAGAAGAATAAGAACAAGGAGAAGGAGAAGAACCAGAACAAGAAGAAGAAAAAGAAGAAGAAGAAGAAGAAGAACACAAAGAGGAAGAAGAAGACAAAAGATGTTGAAGAAGAAGAAGAAGGAGAAGAGGAAAAAAAGAAGAAGAAAAAGAAGAAGAAAAGAAGAAGAAGAAGAGGAAGAAGATGATGACGAAGAAGAAGAAAAAGAAGAAGGAGAAGAAGAAGAAGAAGAAGAAGAAGAAGAAGAAAATAGAAGAAGAAGAAAAAGAAGAAGAAGAAGATAATGATGAAAAAAAGGAAGAAACAAAAGAAGAAGATGATGGATTAGAAGTACACGAAAAAGATGAAGGGTATAGGAAGAAGAGAAGAGGAAGAAGAAAAAAAAGAAGAAGCCAAAGTGGAAGAATAAGAAGAAGGAAAAGAAGAAGGGAAAGAAGAAGAAGAAGAAGAACAATAATTTTTTGAAGAAGAAGAATAAGAAGAAAAATGCGAAGAAGAAGAAGAAGGGAAAGAAGAAGAAGAATAAGAATAAGAATAAGAAGAAGAAAATGATGATGATGAAGAGGTGTTAGAAGAAGGAGAAGAAGAAGATGATGAAGAGGCATTAAAAGAGGAAGGAGGAGGAGAAGAAGAAGAAGAAGAAGATGATGATGAAGAAGAAGGAGAAGGAGGAAAACAAGAAGAAGACGAACAAGACGAAGAAGAAAAAAGAAAAAGAAGAAGTAGAAGTAGAAGAAGAAGAGGAAAGAGTACAAGAAGAAGACAAATAAGAAAGAAGAAAAAGAAGTAGACGAAGAAGAAGAAGAAGAAGAAGATGATGATGATGATGACGATGATGAAGAGGAGGAAGAAGAAAGAGAAGAAGAGTAGAAGAAGAAGAAGGAGAAGAAGAATGGTAGAAGAAGAAGAAGAAGAAATAGAAGAAGAAGAAGAAGAAGAAGAAGAAAGAATAGAAGTAGTAATAGTAGTAGAAGAAGAAGAAGAAGAAGAAGGAGGAGGAAAAGAAGAAGAAGAACAAGAAGAAAAGGTTGTAGAAGAAGAAGAGGGAGAAGAAGAAGAAGAAAAAGAAGAAAAGGAAGATGAAGAACAAGAAGAAGAAGAGTTAGAAGAAGATAAAGAAGAAGTAAAATAATTTGAAGAACTTGTAGAAGGAGAAGAAGCAAAAGAAGAAGAAGAAGAAGAAGAAGAAGAAGAAGAAGAAGAAGAAGAAAACAAAGTGAAAGAAGAAGAAGACGAAGAAGACAACGAAGAAGAAGAACAAGAAGAAGAAAAAGAAGAAGAAAAAGAAGAAGAAGAAGAAAAGAAGAAGAAGAAGAAGAAGAAGAAGAAAAGGAAAGAGAAGAAAATGATGAAGAAGAAGAAATAGAAGAAGAAGAAGAAGAAGATGTTGATGACGATGAAGAAGGGGAAGAAGAAAAAGAAGAAGATGATGAAGAAGTAGAAGTACACGGAGAAGATGAAGGGTAGAAGAAGACAAAGAAGATGATGAAGAAGAAGGAAAAGAAGTAGGAGAAGAAGAAGGAGAAGAAGAAGAAGAAGGAGAAGGAGAAGAAGAAGAAGAAGAACAAAAATTTTTAGAAGAAGAACAAGGAGGAGGAGGAGAAGAAGAAGAAGAAAGCAAAGAAGAAATAGTAGAAAAAGAAGAAGAAGAAGATGTGGAGGAGGAAGAAGAAGAAGAAGAATAAGAAGATGAAGAAGATGAAGACGAAGAAGAAAAAGATGATGATGAAGAGGTATTAGAAGTAGTCAAAAAAGAAGAAGATGATTAAGAAGTATTAGAAGAAGAAGAAGAAGAAGAAAAAGTCAAAGAAGGAGGTAAAGGAGGAGAAGAAGTAGTAGAAGAAGCAGAAGAAGGAGTAGAAGAAGAAGAATTAGAAGAAGATGAAGAAGAAGAAGAAGAAGAAGAAGAATATGAACAAGAAGAAGACAAAGAAGTAGAAGAAGAAGACGAAAAAGAAGAAGACAAAGAAGAAAATGAAGAAGAAGAAAAAGAAGATGAAGATGATGAAGAAGAGGATGTTGAGAAAGAAGAAGATGATGAAGATGAAGAAGATGATCAAGAAGAGCACGAAGAAGAAAAAATAAGAAGATGAATAAGAAGTAGAAGATGAATATGAAGAAGACGAAGAAGAAGATGAAGAAGAAGAAGAAGAAGAACGAGAGGAAGAAGAAGTAGACGAAGTAGATTAAGAAGAAGAAGTAGAAGGGGATGAAGAAGAAGAAGAAGAAGAACAAGTAGAAGTAGGAGGAGGAAGAGGAGAAAAAGAAAAACAAGAAGAACAAGAACAAGAAAAAAAATTAAAAGAAGGTGTAGAAGAAGAAGAAGAGGAAGAAGAAGAACTAGAAGAAGAAGTAAAAGAAGAAGAAGATGATGAAGAAGAAAAAGTAGAAGAAGAAGAAGAAGAAAAGAAGAATGAGATGGAGAAGAAGAAGAAAAGGAAGAAGAATAAGTAAGAGGAGGTGAAGAAGAAGAACAAGAAGAAGTAGAAAAAGAAGATGAAGAAGATGAAAAAGATGAAGAAGAAGAAAAAGAAGGAGAACAAGAAGTAGTAGTAGAAGAAGAAGAAGAGGAAGAAGAAGAAGAAGTAGATAAAAAGAACTAGAGGAAAAAGAAGAAGATGAACAAGAGGACATAGAATAAGAAGAAGAAGAAGAAGAAGAAGAAGAAGAAGAAAAAGAAGAAGAATAAGAGGAAGTTGAAAAAGAAGAAGAAGAAGAAGTGGAAGAAGAAGAACGTGAAGAAGAAGGAGAAGAAGAAGAAGAAGAAGATGAAGAAAAACTAGAAGAGGATGAATAATAATACAAATAATAATAATAATAACAATAATAATAATAATAATAACAATAATAATAATAATAATATGAAGAAAAAGAAGGTGGTCAAGGAAGGAGAGAAGAAGAAGATTAAGAAAACAAGAAGTAAAAGAAGAATGAGAAGGAGAAGAAGAAAAAGAAGAAGAAGAAGAAGTTGAATAAGTAGAACAACAACAACAAGAAGAAAAAAAGCAAAAGAGGAAGATGAAGAAGAAGAAGAAAA
>JAIUJO010003026.1:0-10000 GCA_023846275.1 Vanilla planifolia | reverse complement strand
GAAGAAGGAGAAGGAGAAGAATAAGAAGAAGGAGAAGGAGAAAAAGAAAAAAAGAAGAAGTATAAGAAGAAGAAGAAGAAGAAGAAGCAAAAAAAGAAGGAAAAGAAGAAGGATATGAAGAAGGAGGAGAAGAAGAAGAAGAAAAAGTAGAAAAATTTGTAAGAGAAGAAGAATAAGAAGAATAAGACGAAGAAGAAGAAGAAGAAGGCGAAAAAAAAGAATAGGAATAAGAAGAAGAAGAAGAAGAAGAACAAGAAGAAGGTGGAGTAAAACTAAGAGAAGAAGAGGAAGAAGAAGACAAAAAAGAAGATGAAGAAGAAGAAGAAGAGGAAGATGAAGATGAAGATGAAGAAGTTGAGAAAGAAGAAGATGAAGAAGAAGAAGAAAAAAAAGAAGAAAAAGAAGAATAATAAGAAGAAGAAGAAGTAGATTAATATGAAGTTGAAGTTGAATATGAAGAAGTAGAGGAAGAAGATGAAGACAAAGAAGAAGAAGAAGAAGAAGAAGAAGGAGAAGAAGAAGAATATGATGATGAAGAAGATGATGAAGAAGATGAAGAAGAAGATGAAGAAGAAGAAGTACAAGAGGATGAAGAAGAAGAAAAAGAAGAAAAAGAAGAAGAAGAAGAAGAAGAAGATGAAGAGGAAGAAGAAGAAGATGAGAAAGACGAAGAAGAAGAAGAAGAAGAAGAAGAAGAGAAGAAAAAGTAGAGGAAGAAGAAGAAGAAGAAGATGATGAAGAAGAACAAAAAGATGAAGATGAAGAAACAGAAGAAGAAGATGATGATGATGACGATGAAGATGAGGAGGAGAAAAACGAAGATGTAGAAGAAGAAGAACATGAAGAAGGCAAAGAAGGCTAGAAGGAGAAGAAGAAGAAGAGGAAGAAGTAGTAGAAGGAGAAGAAGAGGAAAAAGAAGATGCAGAAGAAGTTTTACACTTTTGTGTTTGATGAGTCGAGCATAAATCTTTATATATCATTTGGAATTTTTTTAATTAAAATTATTAATATTAAATTTTCATGCTATGAACTTTAAAACGTCTAAAATAGTGGTCTTCAAGACTCTTGGATGACGGAAAGCTTCAAGTAAATTGAAGGCATGTTCCAAAATCTTTAGACTAGAATATCTCTTTATTTTCTTGAATTTGATGTCTAAATTTTGAGATGATGTGGCACACTAGTAGTATTAATATTTAAAAATGTTATAAGTTTAATAATTTTTGAATTTTGATTTTTGGGCTAAGCATTTTTAATGAAAAGTATAGACATTGGTATTTCTTTTTTTAAATTATTTTGGAATTATTTTTCATTAATTTCTTTTCATAGTTTTTTAGGACACTTGTAATGCTATCATAATATAAAATTATTTTGGTCTACTTATATTTAAAATTTTGGCACAAAAAGTCTCACAAAATACTATAAAACCACTTTAGTCTTTGGAATTTTCACTGTAGCGTTGGGCGGGTCGACCTGACCTAACGGCTGGTCCGTTCAAGCTTTAAGGAATAAAAAAATAAAATAAAGTAAAAATTGTTTGATAGACTTGGAAGGGATGAGCAAAGCCCAAAGGCATTAGGAAGAGCTGCTGAAGTGAACAAGTGAGAAATCAGCCAGCAGCTACTGAACGGAACAAGTGCGAACTCAGCCCGCAGAGAAAGCTGACCATAACAAGCATGAAATCAAGTCAACAAAACCAAGTGATTAAATCTTGGTCGAGGAAGGGGGAGCCAATCCCAATTGGCTTGGGAGACATATGAGCCAAAAGTATTATAAAGAGCAATCGCAAAGATATTTGGACGATGTGGGACTAAACTCCCATTCGATTGTCAAAGAAGGTGGAAGGACAGGCATGATGGATAGCTTAGATTAATCAAGTAAAATTGCTGCATGACAATAGTAAAACGCCAAGCAGGAGATTCGAACCTTAGACAGATCTGCAAGATGATGCGAAACCACTGCAATAAATCTCTATTTTAGTTGATTTCTGGAGACATTATTTTAATACATGTAGGATAACCAAGGCACGATCTAATAGCCTAGATCAAGGCTGCCTAGATCCAACGACCAGGATTGATCTCGAATGATAAATTTGATATTCAATTAGAAACGTCCATTTTAGGCTCCAAATGGAACGACAATTGCATTGTGTCCGTTATCCAAACTGCTAGTTAATTTTAGAGCCATTAAGAGTGGATTTAGAGCCCAAATTTGAGCTTTATAAATTAGGAAAGATGAAGAAATCCATGAGGATACATTTGCTAAGTTCTCAAAGCTTTTAGATCACGATTTCGAGCAAATTCAGGTGAATACGGTTCTTCGAAATTCATAAAGAGAAAGTGGCAAGAAGGATTCCAAAATTAGAGGTTTTTGCTTCAACTATTTTTTCAATCTCTATTACTCTCTTTTTTTATAGTGTGTGCCTCGTATTTCTCTTAAAATTGTCATAAGTTTTCCCAATTTTCGTATTTCTTTCTTTGGGGTGAGGGCATCCTAGTAACTATGAAAAATCCCAGGGTTTGAGTTGAGCTTGGAAAAACTCAAGTAGGTTCGAGATTAGCCATAGTTGAAATCCCAAGTAGGATTAAAGTGAACATACAAAAACCTTTGCTTGTAATTTGGTATTTTTAGTGTTGTTTTTCCTAACACCAGTTTGGGGTGGACGTAGGCTCGATTTTGAGTCGAACTACTTTAAAAATCTTGGGTTCTATTTCTTCTCATTCATGCTTAAAAGATTTAAGTTTTAATTAAAACTAAAAATCAAAAGAAAATTTTATTTATCACAATTCACCCCCTTCTTGTGGGATTATCTTAAGTACAATGAATTTCAATTGGTATCAGAGCAATGAATCCCAAATTATGTGAGTAACATCACATGGGAGATCCGTTTGTGCTAAGAGAAGGCTTTCTCATATTTTGTGTAGTTTTAAGATTTTTGGCTTTATAGCTTCCTCTTTGGTTAATATGAGTGTAATTTTATGTGAAGGATTTTCTTCAAATCGGCCTCCCTAATTTAAAGGAGAATTTTACTTGTATTTAAAAACCCGTTTTAGAATTTTTATTCAATCTATCGATTTGGAATTACGGGATGTTATGACTAAGCCTTGTGAACTTCCTAGAAATTCTTCTATTAATGAAGTCTAGCCTTATAGTGAGCTTAATGGTGAGCACAAAAAATTGGCTCAATTAAATGCTAGGGCTTTGAACTATCTTCATTGTGGAATTTCTCCTAGTGAATTCTCACAAATTATGAATTTGCATACCGCATTTAAGGTGTGAAAAAAACTCGAAGTAACTTATGAGGGCACCTTACAAGTGAAAGAGATAAAGATCAACATCATCACCCATGACTGAGTTTTTTAGAATAAATCTCAATGAGAGTATTAAAAGAATGTTTTTAAGATTTAATGACATTACAAATGGCTTGGCAAATCTTGAGAGGGCTTTCTCAAATGGTGACCTTGTAAGGAAAATTTTGAGAATCCTTCCAAAGGAATACAATCTCGTTGCAATAGCTATTAAAGCGGCTAAAGATATCAACAACTTTCATTGGATGAACTCCTTGGGGAACTTCTCACTGCCAAAGTACAGATATCAAGGAGACTTATAAAAGTGGCTTCTACAAGCAAGCTAAAGCATGAATGGAAGAAGGAAGAACCCTTGGCCTTCAAAACCACCAAATGTGATTCAAATTCGACTTCTACCTCTTCCACAGATTTGGAGGATGAAGTAAGTTTTCATGTTAATGGTTTAGAAAAAAATTTGGCAAAAAGTTTTCTTAATAGGAAATGGAAGAAGAAGATCAACAAGGAGTGGAAGAGGCCACCAACTTGCTTTGAGTGTGGTCAAACCGGTCATATTATATCGGAATGTCCAAAACTCAAATACAAGCATAAGAAGGAGGAAAAGAAGAAGAAGAAAAAGAGCTTGAAGAAAAAGAAAGATTTTTAAGCTACATGGAGTGCTTCTGAAGATTTGGATATTGCAAGCTCAAGTAGAGGAGAAGAAAGAATGATTTGTTTTATGACAAATGAGGCATCTTCAATATCTTCAAGTGAAGAAGAAGAGGAAAATGAGATAAGCTCTTGGACAAGAGATATTTTTGAAAATATTTATATTGAAGTTATGAATGCATTGACTTCTTTAATAAGGTCTCATAAAAAATTAAAAAAAGCTTACAAAGAAAAAGTTGAATTACTTGATTTTGTTATGAAAGAAGATGAAAAGAAAAAGATAGAAAATTAATATAAATGTGATGAAAAGGCTTCCCTTATCATTGCGAATACTTTTTTAAAGCATGATATTTTTGTTTTAAAAGAAAAATACAATTTTTTGAGCATGCTAGAGTAAGAAGGACTTCACATACTTCTTATACTTCACATGATTATTATTCTTCATATGTCTTCAATTTTGAAAAACCTAAATATATAAGCATGCCTAGGACATCAAATATTTTTTGTTTTTATTATTGTAAACTTGGACATACTATGAAAGATTGCTTTTTTAGAAGAAATATGTATACATAAAAACAAAATTTTAGATAGATTGTTATGAATGAGAACATGCTAGCTCCATTTAGTGCTCAACCCAAGCTTTCTTGAGTTTCTAAGAGTAGAACTTAGAAGAATAGAAGAAAAGGTCTCCAAAATATTTGGAGACATTGTAGGATAGGTCTAGGACATTTAGAAAATTTTAAGTGGTATGCTTCTAGTTTAGATTTTACACCTTATATAGTCAAAGCCAAGAATAAAATCAAAATTCAAATCTTGGGTATTCATCTATTAAAAAACATATAGAGTCTTTAATCTAGAATCTCATAGGATAGAAGAAATAAAAATATGTTGTGTTTGATGAGTCTATCCAACAAATTAGTGAGAAGTATTTAGAAGATAACATAAAATCAGTAAAAAAACTTTGATTTGAATAAGAATGAAGGAAAATTAGAAAATATAGAAGTAGAAAAAGAAAAAGAAAGCAATTTATCTAAAGGATGGAAATTTGTAACCTCACATCCAAAGGATTTGATCATTAAGAGATGATTTGCTAATTGTTTAGATTTCTGTTTTAGTAGTACAAAAGAAGAATTATGTAGATAATTTGAAGATCCTATGACTAAGTAATTTGAAATGAGCATGATGGGTAAGCTAAATTTTATTTTCTTAGGATTACAAATAAGACAACAAGTTCAAGACTACGGTTAGAAGTCACATATATACACTTTAGAATCGATAACACTAATACATTAGAATTAGCCAAGGATAAAGTTCATTATTCTAGGACTAAACACATAGATGTTAGAAATCACTTTATTAGATACCAAGTGGCTAAATTTATTTTCAAACATTGAGAGAACAATTTAAAATTTTAGTCATTATTTAGGGTTCACTCCCTTTTGATGGTGTCAAAGAGGGAGAATAGTTAGGAGTTAGAGGGAGCATCAAGATAGGGGGAGTATGTTAATTTTTAATTTCTTCTTTAAAAATTTATTTCTATTTTCTTTGTTACTTTTTTGTATTTATAAAAAAATATTTATATCTTGTCATCATTAAAAGGGAGAGATTATTACACTCTTGTGTTTGATGAGTCAAGCATAAATTTTTATATATCATTTGGACTTACTTTAAGTAAAATTATTAATATTAAATTAAGTTAAGCCATGAACTTTAAAATGTATAAAATAGTGGTCTTCAAGACTCATGGAGTGATGACAAGCTTCAAGAAAATTGAAGGCATACACCAAAATCTTTATACTTGAATATCACTTTATTTTTCTTGAATTTGCTATGTCTAAATTTTGAGATGATGTGGCATACTAGTAGTATTAATATTTAAAAATGTTATAAGTTTAATAATTTTTGAATTTTTATTTTTGGGCCAAGCATTATTGATGAAAAGTATAGACATTAGTATTTGATTTTTTAAAATTATTTAGGAATTACTTTTCATGAATTTCTTTTCATAGTCATTTAGGATACTTATAATACTATCATAATATAAAATTATTTTGGTATACTTATATCCAAAATTTTGGCACAAAAACTCTCACAAAACAATATAAAACCACTTTAGTCTCTGGAAGTTTCACTATAGCATTAAGTAGATTGACCCGACCTAATGGCTGGTCCGTCTAGGCTTTAAGGATTTAAAAAATAAATAAAAGTAAATATTGTTTGATAGACACGAAAAGGGCGAGCAAAGCCCAAAGGCCACAGGAAGAGCTGCGGAATGAAACAAGTGAGAAATCAGCCCATAGCTGCTGAACGAATCAAGTGCAAACTCAGCCCGCAGAGAAAAGCTGACCAGAACAAGCACGAAATCAAGTCAACCAGGACCAAATGATGAAATCTTGGTCGAGGAAGGGGGGACCCAACCCCAAATGATTTGGGAGACATGAACCGAAAGTATTATAGAGAGGAATCACAAAGACATTTTGATGATGTGGGACTAAACTCCCATTCAATTGTTAAAGAAGGTAGAAGGGCAGGTTTGATCGGACCACTTAGATTAATTAAGGTAAATTGCTGCATGACAATAGTAAAATGCCAAGCAGGAGATTCGAACCTGAGCCAAACCTGCAAGATGATGTGGAACCACTACAGTAAATTTCTATTTTAGTTGATTTTTGGAGACATTATTTTAATACATGCAAGACAACCAACGCGTGATCTAATGGCCCAGATCAAGGCCACTTAGATCCAATAGTCGGGATTGATCTTGAATGGTAAACTCGAGATTCAATCAGAAACATCCATTTCAGGCTCCAAATCGAACGGCCACAGCTTTGTGTCCATTACCCAATTGGCTAGCTAATTTTAGAGCCATTAGGAGTGGATTTAGAAATAGGGAAGGATGAAAAAATCCATGGGGTTACATTTGCTAAGTTCTCATTCTTTTAGGCCACTATTTTGAGCAAATTCAAGTGAGTACGATGCTTCCAAATTCATAAAGAGAAAGTGACAAGAAGGATTCCAGGTTTTTGCTTCAACTATTTTTTCAATCTCTATTCCTCTCTTTTTTGGTCGTGTGTGCCTCCTATGTCTCTTAAAATTGTCTTAGGTTTTGCCAATTTTTGCATTTCTTTCTTTGCGGTGAGGGCATCCCAGTAATTGTGCAAAAGTCTAGGGTTTGAGTTGAGCCCGAAAAAAATCAAGTAGGTTCGAAATTAGTCATCGGTAAATTCCCAAGTAGGTTTGAGTTGAACCGTACGAAAAACCTTGCTTATAATTTGGTGTTTTTAGTGTTGTTTTTCCCAACACTGGTTGGGGGTGGATGTAGGCTTTATTTTGAGTCGAACCACCTTAAAAATCTTTTGTGTTCTATTTCTTCTTATTCGTGCTTAAAAGATTTAAGTTTTAATTGAAATTAAAATTCAAAAGAAAATTTTATTTAACACAATTCACCCCCCCCCCACTTGTGGGATTAACTTAAGCCAAAGAACTTCAAGAAAAAGGAAAAGAAGAAGGAGAAGAAGAAGAAGAAGAAGAAGAAGAGGAAGAAAAAGAAAAAAAATTTGTAGAAGAAGAAGAATAAGAGAATGAAGAAGAAGAACAAGAAGAAGGTGAAGAAAAAGAGAAGAAGAAGAGGAAGAAGAAGAAGAAGAAGAAAGTGGAGGAATAAAAGAAGGAGGATGAGGAGAAGAAGAAGAAGACGAAGAAGAAGAAGTCGAAGAAGGAAAAGAAGAAGAAGATGACAAAGAAGGCAAAGAGGAAGAAGAAGAAGAAGAAGAAGGAGAAGGAGAAGTAAAAGGAGAAAAAGATGTAGAATAATAAGAAGAAGAAAAGGAAGAAGACAAAGAAGAAGAAGAAAATGAAGATCACGAAGAACAAGAAGAACACTAAAAAGAAGAAGGCAAAAAAGAAGTAGAAGAACAAACAGAATATGAAAAAGAAGACGAAGAAGAAGAAGAAAAAGTAGAAGAAGAAAGAGAAGAAGAAGAAGAAGAAGAAGAAGAAGAAGAAGAAGAAGAAGAAGAAGAGGAAGATGAAGAAGAAGGAGAAGAAGAAGAAAAAGAAGAGGAAGATGAAGAAGTAACAGAACACAAAGAAAAAGAAGAAGTAGATGAAGAAGAAAAAGAAGAAGAAGTAGATGAAAAAGAAGAAGAAGAAAAAAAAGACAAAGAAGAATAATAACAATAACAAGAATTAAAAGAAGAAAAAGTAGTAGAAGATGAAGAAATAGAAGTAAAAGGTTAAGAAAAAGAAGTAGAAGAAGTAGTAGTAGAAGAAGAATGAGAAGAAGAAGAAGAAGAAAGATGAAAATGAGGAAAGAAGAAGAAGAAGAAAAAGAAGTAGAGGAAGAAGAAGAAGAAGATGATGAAGAAGAATAGCAAGAAGAAGAAAGAGAAGATGAAGAAGACAAAGAAGAAGAAGAAGAAGAAGTAGAAGATGATGACGAAGAAGAACTAGATGAATAAGAAATAGAAGAATAATAATAATATTAATAATAATAATAAAAAAAAGAAAAAGAAGATGAGGAAGAAGAAAAAGAAGAAAAAGATGAAGAAGGAGATGTAAAAGAAGTAGAGGAAGAAGAAGAAGAAGGGAAAGAAGAAGAAGAAGGAGAAGAAGAAGATCTTGATGATGAAGATGTAGAATAATATGATCAAGAAAAAGAAGAAGAATAAAAAGAAGAAGAAGAGGAAGGAGAAGAAGAGGAAGAAGAGGAAGAAGAAGAAGAAGAAGAAGTAGAAAATGAGGAAGAAGAAGAAGAAGAAGAAGGAGAAGAAGAAATACAAGAAGAAGATGAAGAAGAGGAAGAAGAAGAAAAAGAAAAAAAAGGAGAAGAAGAAGACGAAGAAGAAGAAGACGAAGAAGAAGAAAAAGAAGAAGATGAAATAGAAGAAGAAGAACAAGAAGTAGAAGAAAAAGAGGTGAAAGAAATAACAGAAGAAGAAGAATGGAAAAAAGAAAAAACAAAGAAAAAGAAGTCGTAGAAGAAGAAGAAGATTAAGAAGAAGAAGAAGAAGTAGCAGAATAAGAAGACGAACAAGAAGAAGAAGAAGAACATGAACAAGAAGAAAAAGCATAAGAAGAAGAGGAAGATGAAGAAGAAGAAGATGAAGAACAAGAAGAAGAAGTGTTAAAAGAAGAAGAAGAATATTAAGAAAAAGAAGAAAAAGTAGAAAAAGAAGAAGAATAAGAGGAAGAAGATGAAGAAAAATGAGGTTAGAAGAAAATGGATAAGAAGATGAAGAAGAACAAGGAGTAGAAGAAGGAGAAGAAGAAGAAGAAGAGGAAGAAGAAGAAAAAGATGAGGAACAAAAAGAGAAAAAAGAAGAAGAGGAAGATGAAGAAGAAGGAGAAGAAGAAGACAAAGAAAAAGAAGAAGAAGAAGAAGAAGAAGAAGAAGAGGAAGAATATGAAGAAGAAGAAGAAAAAGAAGTAGTTGTAGTAGTATAGGAAGGAGAAGGAGAAAAAGAAAAAGAAGAAGAGATAAATAAAGAAGAAGGAGAAGAAGAAGTAGAAGAAGAAGATGGCGATGATGATGAAGAAGAAGAAGAAGACGAACAGGAAGAGGAAGAAGATGAAGAAGACAAAGAAGAAGAAGAAGAAGAAGAAGACGACGAAGAAGAAGTAGAAGAAAAAGGTGAAGAAGAAGAAGATGATGATGATGAAGAAGAAGTAGAAAAGAAGAAGAGGAATAGGACAAAGAAGAAGAAGAAGATGATGATGATGAAGATGAGGAAGAGAAAAAAAGAAGAAGATGATGAAGAAGAAGAACAACAAGAAGAAGATGAAGAGGGGTAGAAGAAGAAGAAGAAGAAGAAGAAGAAGAAGAAGAAGTAGGAGAAGAAGAAGAGGAAGAAGAAGAAGAAGCAGAAGAAGAAGGAAAAGAAGGAGAAGAAGGGGATGAAGAAGCAGAAGAAGAAAAAGAAGAAAAATTTGTAGAAGAAGAAGAATAAGACAATGAAGAAGAAGAAGAAGGCGAAGGAAAATAAGAAGAAGAAGAAAGGGAAGAACAACAAAAAGAAGAAGAAGAAGAAGAAGAAGAAGGTGGAGGAGTA
>JAIUJO010001580.1:47500-50000 GCA_023846275.1 Vanilla planifolia | reverse complement strand
CCCTTCTTGTTATTGTTCTTCTTCTTCTTCTCTTAGCGTCCACCTCCTTCTTTGACTTCTTCTTCTTCTCCTTCATTTCCTTCTTCTTCTTCTTCTACTTCTTCCACTCCTCCTCCTCCTCCCTCTTCTACTTCTTTCCCTCCTTCTTCTACTTCCTCTTCTTTTCATCTTCTTCTTCTCCATCTTCTTCTCCTTCTTCCTCTTCCTCTTATTATTATTATTCTTCTTCTTCTTCTAGTACTACTCTTCTTCTTCTTCTTTGTTTTTTCTTCTAGTTCTACTTCTTCTTCTACTATTACTACTACTACTTCATCTTCTTCTTGTTGTTGTTCTTCTTGCACTTCTCCATCTTCTTCTGCTTCTTCTTCTTCTTCTTCGTTTTCTTCTTTCTCTTCTTCTTCTTCTTCGTCTTCTTCCTCTTCTACTTCTTTCTCTACCTCTTTTCCTTTTCTTCCTCTTCTTCTTATTCTTGTTCTTCTTTTCTAATTCATCATCATGTTCCTCTTCTTCTTCCTCTTCCTTTTCTTTCACTTCTTCTTCTTCTTATACTTCTTCTTCTTCGTCTTCTTCTTCTTCTCCTTCTTTTTCATCTTCTTTTTCTTCTTCTTCTTTTTCTTCTCTTCTTCCTCCTCCTCTTCTTCTTCTCCTTCCTCTTCTTCTTCTTCTTCTTCTTCTTCCTCTCCTTCTTCAACTTCTTCTTCTTTAAATTCTTCTTCTTCTTCTTCTTCTTCTTATCCTTCTTCTTCTTGTTGTTCTTTTTGTTCTTGTTCTTCTTTTTCTTCATCATCTTCTTCATCTTCTTCTTCTTCTTCTTCTCTTCATCAACTTCTTCTTGTTCTTCTCCCACTTCTCCTTCTTCTTCCACTTCTTCTTCTTCTTTTTCTTCTTCTTCTTCTTCAACTTCTTCTTCTTCCACTTCTTCTTCTTCTCCTTCTTCTTCATCTCCTTCTTCTTCTTCTTCTTCTTCTTCTTCTTCTTCTTCTTCTTCTTCTACTTCTTCTTCTATTTGTTCTTCCTCTTTTTCTTATTCTTCTTTTTCTTCTTCTTCTTATTCTTCTTCTTCTTCTTCCTCTTCTTCTTCTTCTTCCTCCTCTACTTCTTGTTCTTCCTCCTCTCCTCTTCCTCCTCTCCTCTTCTTCCTCTTCTTCTTCCTCTTCATCTTCTTCTGCTTCTACATCAACTTCGTCTTCTTCTTCTTCTTCTTTCTCTTCTACTTCTTTTTCTTCTGCATCATCATCTTCTTCTTCTTCCTCATCTTCCCCATCTTCCTTTTGTTCTTCTTCTTCTTCTTCTTACTCTTCCTCTTATTCCTCCAGTTCTTCTTCTCCTTCTTATTCCACTTCTTATTCTTCTTCTTCTTCATCTTCCTTATCTTTTTTTGCTCCTTCCTCTTCTTTCTCTTCTTCTACTTTTTCTTCATCTTCTTCTTCATCCTCTTCATCTTCTTTTCTTTTCCTCTTCTTCTTCCCTTCTTCTTCTTCTTCTTCTTCTTCTTCTTCCTCTTCCTCTTCCTCTTCTTCTTCTTCTCTTCTTCTTCATCTTCTTCTCCTTCTTCTTCATCTTGCTCTTCTCCTTCTTCTTCTTCTTCTTCTTCTACTTCTTCTTCATCTTCCTCTTATTGTTCTTCTCCCTCTTCTTCATCTTCTCATTACTCTACTTTTTCTTCTTCTTCTTCTTATCCTTCCTCTTCTTCTTCTACTTCTTGTCTTTCTTCTAGTTCTTTTTCTTCTTCTACTTCTTTCTCTTCTTCGCCTTCTTCTCCTTCAAAATTTCCTTCTTCTTCTTCTTTTTCCTCATCTTCTTCATCTTCCTCATCTTCTTCTTCTTTTTCCTTTTCTTTTACTTCTTTTTATACTTCTTCCTCTACTTCTTCTTCTTCTTTCTCTTCCTCTCCTTCTTCTTCTTATTCCACTTCTTCTTCAACCTCTTCTTCTTCATCCTCTTCGTCTTCTTCTTCTTCTTCTTCTCCTTCTTCCACATCTTCTTCAACATCTACTTCCTCTTCTTCCTCATCTTCCTATTGTTTTCTTCATATTCTCCTACCTCTACTACTTCTTCTACATCTTCTTCCACTTTTTGTTCTACTTGTACTGCTTCATCTTCACCTTTCTCTTCATTTCTTGTTTTTCTTCTTCATCTTTTAATTGTTCCTCTTCTTCTCTTCTTCTTTCACTTCTTCTTGTTCTTCTTTTTCTTCTTCGTCTTCTTCTTCGTCGTGTTCTCCATATTCTTCTTCTTCCTCATCTTCTTCTTCCTCTTCTTCTTCTTCTTCCTCTTCTTCTTTTCCTCTTCCTCTTCTACTTCTTCGTCTTCTCCTTCTTCCACTTTTTCATCTTCTTCCTCCTCTTCTTTGGTTACTTCTTCTTCTTCTTCTTCCTCTTCACCTTCTTCTGCATCTTCTTCATCCTCTTCTATCTCTTTTTCCTCATCTTCCTCTAGTTCTTCTTCTTTTTCTTCTTTCTCTACTCCTTCTTGTGCTTCTTATTCTTCTTCCTCTTCT
>JAIUJO010001580.1:25000-42500 GCA_023846275.1 Vanilla planifolia | reverse complement strand
CTTCCCCATCTTTGTCTTCTTCTTCTTCCTCTACTACTACTACTATTACTGCTACTACTTCTTCTTCTTCTCCTATACTACTACTATTACTGCTACAACTACTTCTTCTTCTAGTCCGTCATCTTCTTCTTCATTTTCTTCTTCTTCTTCTTTAAATTCTTCTTCTTAATCTTCTTCTTCATCTTCTTCTTCCTTCACTTCTACTTCTTCTTCTTCTTATTCTTCCTCTTCTTCTTCTACTTCTTCTTCTACTACTTCTTCTACAACTTCTTCTTCTTCTTCTTCTTCCTCTTGGTCGTCCTTTTCTTCCTCTTCTCTTTCTTCTATTTCTTCTTCTTCTTCTTCCTCCTCTTCTTTTTCCTCTTCTTCTTTCTCATCCTCTTCTTCTTCTTCCTTATCATCATATTCTTCTCCTTTCTCTTCTTCCTCATCCTCCTCATCATCTTCTTCTTTTTTTCTTCCTCCTCTTCTTCTCCTTCTTCTACTTTTTCTTCTTCTTCTTCTTCTTCTTCTACTACTACTACTACTACTACTTGTTTTTGTTTTTCTTGTTCTTGTTCTTCTTCTTCGTCTTCTTCATCTACTTCTTCTTCCTCTTCTTGTCCTTCTTCATCATCTTGTTCTTCTTCTTCGTATACTTGATCTTCTTCCTCTTCTTCTTCTTTTTCTACTGCTACTTCTTCTCATTCTTCTTCTCCTTCTTCTTTTTTAACTTCTTCTACAACTTATTTTTCAAGTTTTTCTTTTTCCTCCTCTAGTTCGTCTTCATCCTCTTCTTCTTCTTCTTCCTCCTCTTCTTCTTCTTCTTCATGCTCTTCTTTTTCTTCATCTTCTGCTTCTTCTCCTTCTACTTCTTCTTCTCCTTCTTCTCCTTCCTTCTCCTCTTTTTCTTCCTCTTCTTCTTCTTCTTCTTCATCTTGTTCTAGCTCTTCCTCTTCTTCTTTTTTCTTCTTCCTCTTCTTCTTGCTATCCTTCTTCTTCTTCTTCTTCCTCTTCGGCTTCTTCAACCTCATCTTGTTCTTCCACTTTTTCTTCTTCTTCTTCTTCTCCTTCATCCTCTCATTCTTCTTCTTCCACTTCCTCTTCATCTTCTTCGACCTCTTGCTATTCCTCTTCTTTGACCTATTCTTCTTCATGTTTTTTCTTCTTCATCTTCTTGATCTTCTTCCTTCTTCCATCTTCGTTCTTCCTTCTTCCTTCTTAATTCTTTCTTCTTCCTTCTTCCTTCTTCATTCTTCTTTTTCCTTCTTCCTACCTACTTCTTTCTTACTTCTTCAATTTTCTTTCTTCCTTCTTTTTTACTCTTTCTTCATTCCAACTACTTCTTCTTCTTCTTTTCTTCTTCTTCCTCCTCATCATCATCTTCTTCTTCTTCTTCTTCCACTTCCACTTCTTCTTCTCCTTCTTCTTCCTTTTCTTCTTCTTCATATTTTTCTTCTTCTTTTTCTTCTTCTTTGTCTTCTTCATCATCTCCCTCTTCTCTTCTTCTTCTTCTTCTTCTTCCTCTTCCTCTACCCATTGTCCTAATTCTTCTTCTTATTCTTATTCTTCTTCTTTTTGGTCTTCTTTCGTCTTTCTTCTTTCTTCTTTTTTCTTTTCTTCTTTCTTTTTTCTTCTTCCTTCTTGCTTCTTCCCTTCTTCCTTCATCGTTCCTTCTTACTTCTTCCTTCTTAATTCTTGCTTCTCCCATCATCCTTCATTCTTCTTTCTTCTTCCCTCTTCTTTCTTTTTCTTTCTTCTTTCCTTTTTCTTATTTTTTTTCTTTTTCTTTCTTTTTTGCTTTCCTCTTTTTTCTTCTACTTTCTTCCTTTTCCTTCTCCTTTCTTCTTCTTTTTTTCTTTATTTATCTTTCTTTCTTTCTTCTTCTTCTACTACTTTCTTCTTCTTTTCCTTCTTCTTCTTCTTCTTCTTCTTTTTCTTCTTCTCCTTCTTCTTCCTCTCCTTCATCTTCTTTATCCTTAATCGCTAATCCCTAATCCTGCTCTTCCTGTTCCTCGTTCCCTAATCTTTAATCCCTAATCTTTAAACCCTAATCCTTTACCCCTAATCCCTAAACCCTAAACCGTAACACTAATCACTAATCCATATTCCCTAATCCTTAAATCCTAACACTAATTGCTAATCCCCAGTCCTTAAACCATATCCCTAATCTTTAATCTTTGATCTTAAATCTTTAATCTTTAACCTTTAATCTTTGATCTTTAATCTTTAATCTTTAATCCATAATCTTGAATCCCTCCTTATTTAATGCCTAATCCCCAAAACCTAATTCCTAATCCCTAAGCCCTCACCCTAATCCATCATCTATCTTCTTCTAATTCATATTCTTCTACTTCTTCTACATGTGCTTCTTATTCTTCCCTTTCTTGCTCTTCTAACTCTTCTTCTTTGTCACCCTCTTCTTCTTCTTCCTCATCTTCTTCTTCTTCTTCGTCGTCTTCTTCTTCTTCATCATCATCTTCTTCTTCCTATTCTTCTTCTTCTTCCCCTTTCTCTTCGTCTTCTTCTACCTCTTCCTCTTCCTCTTCCTTTTCCTCCTCTTTTCCTTCTTCTTCTTATTCTACTTCATCTTCTTCATCTTCTTCCTTCTTCCATCTTTCATCCCCCTTATTTCTTCCTTCATCCTTCTTCTATCTTCCTTTTTCTTCTTCATTCTTCCTTCTTCTTTCTTCCTTCTTCCATCTTCTTTCTTCCTTTTCTTTCCTCTTTATTCTTTCTTTTTCTTTCTTTCTCCTTCTTCTTCTTTTTCTTCCTCTACTTCTTCTTCCTTTTCCTCTTCTTCTTCTTCTTCTTCTTCTTCTTCTTCCCCTTCTTCTTCTTCTTTCTTTTCTTCTTCTTCCTGTTCGTCTTTTTCTTCATCTTCTTCTCTTTTTCTTCTTCATCATCATCTTCTTCTTCTTCTTCAGCGTCATCATCATCATCATCATCATCATCTTAATATTCTTGTTCTTCTTCTTCTTCTTCTTCTTCTTCTTCTACTTCTTCTTCTTCCTCTTCTAATTCTTCTTCTTCTTGTTCTTCTGCTTCTTCTCCTCCTGCTTCTTCTTCTTCTTCTACTTCTTCTTCTTCACTTCTTGCCTTTTCTCTTCTTGTTCTTCTTCTTCTTCTTCTACTTCTTCTTTTTCTTCTTCTTCTTCATCTTCTTCTACTTCTTGTTCTTCTTCTTCTACTTCTTCTTTTTCTCCTTCTACTTGTTCTTTTTCCTCCTTCCCTTCCTCTTCTCCTTCTTCTTCTTCTTCTTCTTCTTCGTCGTCTTCTCTTTTAATTCTTCTTCTTCGACTTCTTTTAGTCTTCTTCTTCTTCTTCTTTTTCTTCTACTACTTCTTCATCTTTTACTCCTTATTCTTCTGCTTCGTCTTTTTCTTCTTCTCCATCTTCTTCTACTTCTTTTTCTTCTTCTTCATCTTCTTTCTCTTGTTCTTCTTTCTCTTCTTCTACTTATTCTTCTCCATCTCATTGTCCTTCTCCCTCTATTTCTCATTCTCCTTCTGTTACACCTCCATCTTTTCTTCCTCTTTTTCCTTCTCCTCCTCCTTCTCCTTCCTCTCTTCTTCTTCTTCTTCTTCTTGTTTCTTCTTTCTTCTTTCTTCCTTTTTATTTCTTCTTTCTTATTTCATCTTCCTTCTTCCTTCTTCCTTCCTTCTTCTGTCTTCCATCTTCCTTGTTCCTTATTTTTTATTCCTTCTTACTTCTTGCTTCTTCCTTTTTCCTTCTTCTTTCTTCTTTCTTCTTTCTTTTTTCTCATTTCTTCTTTCTTCTTTCTTTCTCTTTCTTCTTCTTTGTTCGCCTTTCTTCTTCTTCCTTCTCCTTTCTTTTTCTTTCTTTCTTCTTCTTGCTTTCTTCTTCTTCTCCTCCTATTTCTCTTCTTCTTCTCCTTCCTCTTCTTTATCCCTAATTCCTAATCCAACTCTTTGTAATACCTAATCTATAATCAATAATCTCTCGCACCCTAATCATAAATCCCTAATCCCTAATTTTTAATATCAAGTCCCCAATTCTTATTCTTTAATCCATTATTAATCTTTAATCACTAATCCTTAAACCATAATCCCTAATGCCAAATTGCTAATAGCTTTTCTTCAATACCTTATGCTTTATCTTTAACTCCTAATCCCTAATTCCTAATCCTTAATTGCTAATTCCTAATCCTTATTCCCCTATCTTGAATTCCAAATCCGAGATCTCTAATATCGAATCCCTAATTCATAATCTTTCATCCCTAATGCTCAACCCTTAATCCTTAATCTTTGATACTTAACCCATAATCTCTTAATCCTAATTCCCAATCCCAAATCTAATCCTTAGTCCCCAAACCTTAATCCTTAATTCTTAATTCCTAATCCCTATTCCCAAATCTATATTCCTTAATTCCTAATCCTAAATACTTACCATAACTGCTAGTTCCTAATCCCTAAACACTATTCCTAATCTCCAATCCCTAATCCTTAATCCTTAATCTTTAATCCATAATCATGAATCCCTCCCTCCATAATGCCAAATCCCCAATCCTTACTACCAAAATCCAAATCTCGAAGCCTTAATCGACAAATCCATAATCTGCCTTCTTCTTCTTCTCCTTCTTCTTCTACTTCTACTTCTTCTCCAACTTCTTCTTCTTTTTTATTCTTCTATTTATTCTAATTCTTCTCCTTCTTGAATTTTTTACCCTTCTTCTTCATCCACTTTTCTTATTCTTCTTCTTTTTCATCATCAGCATCATCTTCTTCTACATCTTTCTACTTCTTCTTCTCTTCTTCAACTTCTTTTTATTCTTCTTTTTCTTCTTCCTCCTCATCTTCTTCTCCTTCTTCCCTCTGTTTCCTCTTCTTATTATTATTGTCATTATTATTTGTCTTCTTCTTCTTCTTCTTCTTCATCCTCTTCTTCTTCCACTTCAACATCTTCTTATTATTATTATTATTCCCCTTCTTTTTCTTCTTCTTCTTCTTCTTCTTCTTCTTCTTCTGCTTCTTCTTCCACTTCTACTTCTTCTTCTTCTTCTTTTTCTTGTTCTTCTTCTTCTCTTCCTTTACTTCTTCATCTTCTTCTTCTTCTTCTTTACCTTCTTCTTCTTCTCCTTTCTCTTCTTCTTCTTCTTTTATTTCCTCTTCCTCTTCTTCTTCTTCTCCTTCTTCTTCATTGCCTTCTTCTTCTTCTTCTTTTTCTTGTCTTCTTCTTCTTCTTCTTCTTCTTCTTCCTCTTCTTCTTCCACTTCTTCTTCTTCTTCTTCTTCTTCTTGATCTTCTTATTTCTATTCTTCCTCTTTTTCTTCTTTGTCTTCTTTTTCTTCTTGTTCTTCTTCTTGTTCTTCTTCTTCTTCTATCACTTTGTCTTCATCTTCTTCTACCTCTTCCTCTTCCTCTTCCTCTTCCAGTTCATCATTATCATCGTCTTCTTCTTCTTCTTCCTCTACATCTTCTTCCTTCTTTCTTCCATCTTCCTTCCTTCTTCTTCCTTCTTATTTCTTCCTTCTTCCTTTAATTTCTTCCTTCTTCCTTCTTCTATGTTCCTTCTTCCATCTTCCTTTTTCCTTCTTCTTTCGGCTTTCTTCTTTCTTATTTCTTTTTCTTTCCTCATCTTTTCTTTTTCTTCTTCTTCTTCCACTACTTCTTCTTCTTCTTCTTCTTCCTTCTCCTTCTCCCTCTTATTCTTCTTCTTCTTCCTCTTCTTCTTCTTTTTCTACTTCTTCTTCTTCATCGTCTCCTTCTTCTTCTCTTCTTCTTTTTCTTCCTCTTTCTCATTCTTCTTCTTCTTCTTCTTCTTTGTCATAGTAATCATGATCTACTTCTTCTATTAGTACTTCTTCTTCTTCCTCTTCTTATTCTTCCTCTATCTATTTCTTCTTCTTGTTCTTTTTCTTCTTCTTCTTGACTTCTTTTTGTTCTTTCTCTTCTTATTCTTCTTCTTCTTCATCTTCTTCTTCTTCTTCTTCTTCTTTATCTCTACTACTACGTATTCTTCTTCTTTTTTTCTTCTTCTTCTTCTACTTCTACTTCTTCTTCCTCCTCCTCTTCATCTTCTCCTTCTTCTTCATCTTCTTTTCCGTCTTCTACTTCTTCTTCTTCTGCTACTACTTCATCTTCGTCTTCTTCTTCTTTTTCTTCTTCTTCTACTACTTATTCTTCTGTTTTTTTTCTTCTTCTTCTTCATCATCTTCTTCTTTTACTTCTTCTTCTTCTTCCTCCTCTTCTTTCCTCTTCTTCTTTCTCTTCTTCTTTTGCTTCTTCTCCTTCTCCTTCTCCAACTCCTTTCCTTCTCCTTGTCTTTTCCTTCTCCTTCTCCTTCTTAATCTAATTGTCCTACTCCTAGTTCTTGTTCTTTTCTTCTTCTTTTTCCTTCTACTTATTTCTTCTTTCTTCTTTCCTCTTTTTTCTTTCTTCTTTCTTATTTCTTCATCCTTCTTCCTTATTCCTTCCTCCATCTTCCTTCCTTCTTCCTTCTTCCTTCTTCCCTATTCCTTCTTCCTTCTACCTTGTACCTTCTTACTTCTTCCTTTTTCCTTCTCCCTTCTTCGTTCTTCTTTCTTTTTTCTTCTTTCTTTTTTCATCTTTCTTCTTCATTCTTTTTCTTCCTTCTCCTTTCTTCTTCTTTCTTTCTTCTTCTTCTCCTCCTTATTCTTCTTCTTCTCCTAATTCTTCTTTATCCCTAATCTTTAATCCTTAATCCTTAATGTCAAATACCTAAACCATAATCTCTAATCACTAATCCCTAATAGTTAATTTTTAAACCATCTTTAATCCTTAATCACTAATCTTTGACCCCTAATCCCTAATCTTTATTCTTTAATACTTAATAACTGATCTTTAATTCTTAAACCTTAAATCCTTACCTTTAATCCCTAATCCCTAATCTCTGATCCCATATCTTGAATTCCTAATCCTAAATATATAATCTCTAATCCTTAATTCAAATCCCTAATCCCTAACGCTTAATCCATAATCGCTGATACTTAATCCATATTTCTTTAATCTCTAATTTTTAATCCCTAATCCTTAATAATAAATCCTTAATTCCTAATCCTTTTTTTACAAATCCTTAATTCCTAATCTTTAAACCCTAACACCAATCATTGATTCCTAATCCTTAAAACCTATCCAAAATCACTAATTTGTAATTCCTAACCATTAATCTTTAATCCATAATCTTGAATTCCTCGATCCCAAATGCATAATCCCCAATCCCTAATACCTAATTCCTAATCCCTTAGTAGTAGCCAACTAATCCATAGTCTGTCTTCTTCCTTTTCTTTGTCTTCATTTACTACTACTTCTTCTCCTTCTTCTATATCTTCTTATTTTTTCCTTCTTGCTCTTCTTACTCTTCTTCTTCATCCTCCTCTATTTCTTTTTATTCCTCCTCTTCTTCATCTTCTACTTCTTCTTCCTCTTCTTATTCTTCATCCATTTCTTCTTCTTCTTCTTTTTGTCTTCTTTTACTTCTTCTCCTCCTCCTTTGCCTTCTTCCTCCTCTTCTTCTTCTTCTTCTTCTTCTTTTTCTTCTTCTTCTTCTTCTTCTTCTTCTTCTTCTTCTTCTTCTTCTTCTTATTCTTCTGCTTCTTCTTCTTCTTATTCTTCTTCTTCTTCTATGTCTTCTTCTTCTTCTTCTCTTCTTCTACGTCTTCATCTTCTTCTCCTTCTCCTTCTTCTTCTTCCTCTTCTTGTTCTTCATCTTCATCTTCTACTTCTTTTTCCTCGCCTTCTTCTTCTTCTTCTTCTGCCACATCTTCTTCTTCTTCTTCCCATTTTTCTTATTCTTCCCTTTCTTCCTCTTCATCTTTCTCTTCTTCTTCTTCACGTTCATCTCGCCCTTCTTCTTCTCTTCTTCTTCTACTACTAATTTTTCTTCTTCCTCTTCCTATTCTTATGCTTCTTTTTCTTCATCATCATCTTCTTATTCTTCTTCTTCTTCTACTTCTTCTTCTTTTTCTACTTCTTCTTTCTCCTTTTCTTATTCACCTTCTTCCACTTTTACTTCTTATTTTTCTTCTACATCTTCTTCTTCTTTTTCATCTTCTTCTTCGTCTTCTTTTTCTTCTTCTTCTTCTTCACTTCTTCTTTTTCTTTCTCTTCTTATTCTTCATCTTCTTCTTCTGCTTCTCCTTGTTCTTCTTCTTCTTCTCTTTCTTCTTCTCCTTCTCCTTCTTCTTCTTCATCTTCTTCTACTACTACTACTACTACTTCTTCCTTTTCTTCTACTTCTTCTACTTCTACTTCTTTTTCAGCTTCTTTTTCATCCTTTTTCTCCACTTCTTCTCTTTCTCCTTCTTCTTCCTCTTCTTCAACTTCTTCTTCTTCTTGTACTTCTTCTTCTTCTTCTTCTTTTTCTTCTTCTTCTACTTCTTATTCTTCTACTTCTTCTTCTTCAACTTCTTCTACTTCTTCTTCTTCCTCCTCTTCTTTCTCTTTTTCTTCTTGCACATGTTCTTTATCCTCTTCTTCTTCTTCTCCATCTACTTCTGCTTCTTCTTTATTTTCTTCTCCTTCTACTTCTCTGTCTCCTTCTCCATTTCCTCCTTGTTGTCTTCTTCCACTTTTTCCTTCAGCTTGTCCTTCTCCTTCTTCTTCTTCTTCTTCTTCTTTCTTCTTTCTCTTTCATCTTTTTTCTTTCGTCTTTATTATTTCTTCCTCCTTCTTTCTTCATCTTCCTTCCTTTTTCTTTCTTCTTTCTTTTTCTTCTTACTTCCTTCTTCTTCTTTGTCCTTCTTTCTTCATCTTCAATATCGCTTCTTCTTCTTCTTCTTTTTTCTTCTTCTACCTCTTCATCTTCCTATTCTTCTTCTTCGTCTACTTCTTCTACTATTTCTTATTGTTATTCATTACCTTCTTCCATCTTCCTTCTCCCCTTCTTTTTTCTTCCTTCATTCTTCTTCTTTCTTCTTTTTCCATCTTTCTTCTTCCTCCTTCTCTCTTCCTTCTTCCATCTACTTTCTTCCTTCTTCCTTCCACTTCCTTCTTTCTTCTTTCTTCTTTTTCTTACATTTCTACATCTTCTTCCTCTTCTTCTTCTTCTTCTAGTTCCACTTCTTGTTCTTCTTCTTCTTCTTGTTCTTGTTTTTCTTCCCCTTCTTCTTCTTCTTTTTCCTCTTCTTCTTCTTCATTTTCTTCTTTTTCATCTTCTCCTTCTTCTTCTCTTCTTCTTCTTCTTCTTCTTCTTCTTCTTCCTCTTCCCATTCTTCATTTTCTTCTTCTTCTTCTTTTTTATCTTCTTCATCATCATCAAAATCATCTTCTTCTTTTTCCTCTTCTTCTTCTGCTACTACTTTCTTCTTCCTCTTATTCTTCTTCTTCTTCTTCTACTTCTTCTTTTCTTCTTCTTCTTCTTCTTCTTCTTTTCTTCTTCTTCACTTCTTCTTATTCTTCCTTTTCTTATATTTCTTCTTCTTTTGCTTTTGCTTCTTCTTCTTCTTCTTCTCCTTCTTCTTCATCATCATCTTCTTCTTCTTCTACTTCTTCTTTTCTTCTTCATCGACCTCTACTTCTTCTTGTTCTTTCTTGTCTTTCTCCACTTCTTCTTCTTCTTCTCCTTCTTCTTCTTCAACTTCTTCTCCTTCTTTCTTCTTTCTTTTTCTTCCCTTCTTTCTTCTCCTTTTCCTTCTTCTGCCTTCTCCTTTCTTCCTATTTCTTTCTTCATCTTTCTTTGTTCTTCTTTCATTCTTCCTCTTCCTCTTCTTCTTCCACTTCTACTTCTTGTTTTCCCTCTTCTTCTTCCTCTTCTTCTTCTTTTTCTTCTTCTTCCACTTCTTCTTCTTCTTCTTCTTGTTTTTCTTCACCTTCTTCTTCTTTTTCCTCTTCTTCTTCTGCATGTTCTTCTGCTTTTTTCCCCTTCTTCTTCTTCATCTTATCCTTCTCTCTTCTTCTTCTTCATCTTCTTCTTCTTCTTCTTCTTCTTCCCCTTCCCATTCTTCATTTTTTTCTTCTTCTTCTTTTTATCTTCTTCATCATCATCAAAATCATCTTCTTCTTTTTCCTCTTCTTCTTCTTCTACTACTTTCTTCTTCCTCTTATTCTTCTTCTTCTTGTTCTTTTTCTACTTCTTCTTTTCCTTCTTCTTCTTCTTCTTCTTTTTCTTCTTCTTCACTTCATCAAGTTCTTCCTTTTCTTATTCTTCTACTTCTTTTGTTTTTGCTTCTTCTTCTTCTTCTTCTTCTTCTTCTTCTCCTTCTTCAACATCATCATCTTCTTCTTCTACTTATTCTTCTTCTTTTCTTCTTCTTCAACTTCTTCTTCTTCTTCTACGTCTTTCTTGTCTTTCTCCACTTCTTCTTCTCCTTCTTCTTCTTCTTCTTCTCCAACTTCTCCTTCTTCTCCTTCTTTCTTCTCACTCCTTTAATCTTTCTTTTTTTTTCTCTTCTTTCTTCTTCCTTCTCCTTTTCCTTCTTCTACCTTCTCCTTTCTTCCTCTTTCTTTCTTCAACTTTCTTTCTTCTTCTTTCATTCTTCTTCTTCTCCTCCTTCTTCTTCCACTTCTTCTTTTTGTTTTTCCTCTACTTCTTCCTCTTATGTTTCTTCTTCTTCCTCTTCTTCTTCTTCATCTTCTTTATCTTCTTGTTCTTCCTCGTCCACTTGTTCCGCATCTTCCTCTTCATCGTCTTCTTCTTCTTCCTCCCCATTTTCTTCTTCTTCTAACTTTCCTCTTCCTCTTATTCGTCTTCTTCTTCTTCTTCTTCTTCTTTTTCTTCGACGTCCTCTTCTTCTTCTTCTTCTTCTTCTTCTTCTACTTCTTTGTCTTCTTCCTCTTCTTCTTCTTCTTCTTCTTCTTCCTCTTCTTCTTCTTCTTCTTGCTCTGATTCCTCTACTTCTTCTTCTCGTACTTCTTCTTCTTCATCTTCTCCATCTTCATCTGCTTCTTCTTCTTTTTCTTCTTCTTCTTCTTCCTCTTCTTCTCTTCCTCTTCTTCTTCTGCTTCTTCCTCTTCTTCTACTTCTTCCTTTTTTTCCTCCTATTTTGCTTCTTGTACTTCATTTTTCTCCTCTTCTACTTCATCATCTTGTTCTTCTTCTTCATCATCTCCTTTTTCTTCTTCAACTTTTTCTTCTTCTTTTACAACTTTTCTTCTTCTTCTTCTTCTTCTTCTTCTTCTACTTCTTTTTAGTCGTCTTCTTCTTTTTTCATTTTTCTTCTTCTTCTTCTTCTTCTTCTTCTTCTCCTACCTCTTCTTCTTCTTCTTCTTCCTCTTCTTCTTCTTCTTCTTGCTCTGATTCCTCTACTTCTTATTCTCGTACTTCTTCTTATTCATCTTCTCCATCTTCATCTGCTTCTTCTTCTTTTTCTTCTTCTTCTTCTTCCTCTTCTTCTCTTCCTCTTCTTCTTCTGCTTCTTCCTCTTCTTCTTCGACTCTTCCTCTTCTTCTTTTACTTCATCATCATCTTCTTCTTCTTCATCATCTCCTTTTTCTTCTTCAACTTTTTCTTCTTCTTCTACAACTTTTCTTCTTCTTCTTCTTCTTCTTCTTCTTCTTCTGCTTCTTTTTATTCGTCTTCTTCTTTTTTGTTTTTCTTCTTCTTCTTCTTCTTCTTCTTCTTCTCTTACCTCTTCTTCTTCTTCTTCTTCTTCTTCTTCTTCGTCTACTTCTTCTTCCTCTTTTTCTTGTTTTCCCTCTTCTTCTTTTTCTTCTGCTGCTTCTTTTTCCTCGTCTTCTTCTTCTTCTTCTTCTTCTTTTCTTCTTCTTCTTCTTCTTTCTTCATCATATTGTTCTTCCTCTTCCTCTTGTTTCAATTTCTCTTCCCCTTCTTCCTCTTCTTCTTCTTCTTTTTCGTTGTCTTCTTCTCCCTTTTTTTCTTCTTCTTCCACTTCCTCTCCTTCTTCTTCATCTTCTTCTTCTTCTTCCTCTTCCTCTTCTTCCTCATCTGTTTCTTCTTCCTCTTCTTCTTTTTCTTCCTCATTTTCTTCTTCTTCTTCTTTTTCCTCTACCACATCTTCTTCATCATGTTCTTCTTCTTCTTCTTCTTCGTCCTCTTCTTCTTCTTCTTTTTCTATTTCTTCTGCTTCTTCTTCTTCTTCCTCTTCTATATTATTGTTCTTCTTCTTCTTCCTCTTCTTTCTCTCCGTCTTCTTCTTCTTCTACTTCTTATTCTTCCTCTTCTTCTTTTTATCTTCCTCTTCTTCTCTTCTTTTTGTTCTTCTTCTTCTTTTTCTTCCCCCTCTTCTTCTTCTTCCTTTACTTCTTCTTCTCTTTTTCTTCTTATTCTTCTTTTTCTTTTGCTTCTTCTTTTTCTTCTTCTTCTTCTACTACTACTACTTCTTCTTCTTTGCTTCTTCTTGTTCTTCCTCTTCTTATTCTTCTTCTTCTTCTTCTTCTACTTCTACTTCTCCTCCTCCTCCTCCTCCTCCTTCTTCTTCTTCTTCTCTTCTTCTTCGTCTTCTTCTTCTTCTTCTTCTTCTTCTGCTTTTTCATCTTCTTTTCTTCTTCTACTTGTACTTCTACTTCTTCTTCTTCTTCTTTCTTATCTTTCTTCTCTTCTTCTTCTCCTTCTTTTTCTTCTTCTTTTCCTTCAAGGTCTTCTTCTTCTCCTTCTTTCTTGTTCTATCTTCTTTCTTCTTTCTTTTTTCTTCCCTTCTTTCT
The DNA here is from genome assembly GCA_023846275.1 of Vanilla planifolia. Classification (NCBI taxonomy): domain Eukaryota; kingdom Viridiplantae; phylum Streptophyta; class Magnoliopsida; order Asparagales; family Orchidaceae; genus Vanilla; species Vanilla planifolia. The sequence goes on along the minus strand of JAIUJO010001580.1, from coordinate 29,940 downwards.
TCTTCCTTCTCCTTCCTCCTTCTACTTTCTCCTTTCTTCTTCTATCTTTCTTCTTCTTTCTTTCTTCTTCTTCTTCTTCCTTTGCTTCTTCTTCTTTATCCTTAATCTCTAATCCTTAATTGTGCTCTCCATAACACTTAATCTACAATCCATAATGCCTTCCTCCCTAATTCCCAATCTCTATTCCCTAATACCCCATGCAAAATCTATAATTTGAAATCCATAATCTTTAATCACTAATCCCTAATTTTTAATCTTTAATCATTAATCCCAAATTCTTAATCTTTAATCCATCCCTAATCCTTAATCACTAATCCTTAAACTCTAATCCCTAATGCCTAAACCCTAATCCCTTGTCTTAAATTCCTAATCCTAAATCTTTTATCTTTAATCTCTAATTTGTAATCTCTAATCCCCAATGCTTAATTCCTAATCCCTAATCTCTGATACTTAATTCTTAATCCCTTTATCACCAGTGGCAAATCCCTAATCCCTATTTTAATATTTAATCCCTAATCCTTAACTCATAACCCTTAATCCCAAATGCCTCATTTCTAATCTATATTCCCAAATCACTATTCCTTAAACCGTAACCCTAATCACTAATCTTTAATACCTAATTCCTAATCCTAAATCTAGAATCCCTAACCTTTAATCTGTAATCCCTAATCCATAACACAATATCCCTCCCTCCTTTTTTGCCTAATCCCTAATTGCTAAGCCTTTACCCACTAATCCATAGTCTGTCTTTTTCTTCTTCTTCTTCTGCTACTACTTCTTCTTCTTCTTCTTCTTCTTCTTCTTCTTTGCCCTTCTTACTATTCTTCTTCTTCCTCCTTCTCTTCTTCTTATTCCTCCACATCTTCTTGCCCTTCTTCTTCCTCTTCCTCCTCCTCTTCTTCTTCATCTTCATCTTCATCTTCTTCTTCTTCCTCTTATTCCTCTTCTTCTTTTTCTTCATCTTCTTCTTTTTATCTTCTTCTTCTTCTCCTTCTTCTTCTTCCTCTTCTTCATCTTTCTCTTTCTAGTCTTCTTCTTTTGCTTTTCTTCCACTTCTTCCTATTCTTCTCCTTCCACTTCTCCTAATAGTTCTTAATCTTTGTCTTCCTCTTATGTTTCTTCTTCTCCCTCTTCTTCTTCTTCTTGTTGTTCTTTATCTTCTTCCTATTGTTCCTCATCTTTCACTTCTTCTTCTTCTTATTATTCTTTATCTTCTTCCTCTTGTTCCTCATCTTCCTCTTCTTCTTCTTCTTCTTCCTCATTTTCTCCTTCTTCTTCTACTTCTTCCTTTTCCTCTTCATTGTCTTCTTCTTCTTCTTCTTTTTCATCTTATTCTTCCATGTCCTCTTCATCTTCTTCTTCTTCATCTACTTCTACTTCTTCTTCTTTGCCTTCTTCGTCCTCTTCCCCTGCTACTTTTTCTTCTTCTTCTTGCATTTATTCATCTGCTTCTTCTTCTTCTATTTCTTCGTCTTCTTCTTCACCGTCACCTTCCTCTTCATCTACTTCTTCTTCTAGTTCTTCCTCTTCTTCTTCTTCTTCCTCCTTTTCTTATTCCTCTCTTCCTCTTCTTCTTGTGCTTCTTCTTTTTCTTCCTCTTATTCTTCTTTTACTGCTTTTCTTCCTCTTCTTCTTCTTCTTCCTGCTCTTCTTTTTCTTCTTCTTCTTCTTCTCCTTCTCCTTTTCCTTCAACTTTTTCTTCTTCTTCTTCTTCTTCTTCATCATCTTCCTCTACTTTTTCTTCTTCTCCTTCTCCTCCTTCTTCTCCTTTTTCTTCCTCTTCTTCCTCTTCTTCTTTTTCTTCTTCTTCATCTTCTTCTTCCTCATCTTCTTCTTCTTCTTTTACTCTTCTTCTTCTTCTTTTTTTTCTTCATATTCTTCTTCTTCTTCCTCTTCTTCCACTTTCTCTTCCTCTTCTTCCTCTTCTTCTTTTCCCCTTCTTCTTCTTGTTCTTCATCTTCTACTTCCACTTTTGCTTCTCTTTCCTCATCTTCTTCTTCTTCGTCATTTTCTTCTTCTTCTTCCTCTTCTTCCTAATCTTTTTCTTCTTCTTCCTCTTCCTTTTCTTCCTCATTTTCTTCTTCTTCTTCATTCTCCTCTTCCTCAACTTCTTCCCCGTCCTCTACCTTTTCTTCTTCTTCCCCGTCCTCTACCTTTTCTTCTTCTTCTTCTTCTTCTTCTTCCACTTTTTCTTCTTCTTCGCCTTCTTCCTCTTCCTCTTCTTCTTCTTCTTCTCTTCTTCTTCTTCTTCTTCTTGTTCTTCCTCCTCCTCCTCGTCCTCTACTTCTTCTTCCTCTTCTTCTTCTTCTTCTCTTCTTCATCTTCTTTTTCTTCTTTTTCTTTCTCTGTCTCCTCTTCTTCTTCCTCATCTTCATCTTCTTCCTTCTATTCTTCTCCTTCTTCCTCTCCATTTTCTTCTTCTTCTTCTTCTTCTTCTTCATCTTCTTCTTCAACTTCTACTTTTTCTTCTACTTCTGCTTCTTCTATTTCTTCCTCTTCTTCTTCTTCTTCTTCTTCTTCCTCCTCTTCTTCTTTTTCTTATTCTTCTTCTTCTTTTTCTACTACTACTGCTACTTCTTCTCCCTTTTCTTCTTTTTCTTGTTCTTCTTCTTTGACTTTTTCTTCTTCTTCCTATTTTTCCTCTTTTAAATCTTCTTCTTCTTCTTCCTCTTCTTCTTCCTCCTCTTTTTGTTCATTTTCTTCTTATAGTTCTACTTCTTTTTCTTCTTCTTCTTCTTCTTCTTCTTCTTCTTCTCCTTCTCGTTCACCTTCCCCTTCTCCTTCTCCTCCTTCTTCCTTCTTCCTTCAATCATTCTTCTTTCTTCTACCTTCCTTCTTCCCACATCCTTTTTTTTCATTCTCTTCTTCTTCTTCTTTTTCTTCCTTTGCTTCTTCTTGTTCTTCCTCTTCTTCTTCATCTTCTTTTTATTCTTCTTCTATGTCTTCTTTTTCCTCGTCATCTTCTTCTCTTTGTACTTCTCATTCCCCTTCTCCTTTTTTTCTCCTTCTCCTTTTCCTTCTCCTTCCCCTTCTCCTTCTCCTTCTCCTTTTCCTCCTTCTTCCCATCATCCTTCCCCTTCTCCTACTCTTTCTGTTCTTGTTCTTGTTCTTCTTCTTCTTCTACTACTACTACTACAACTACTACATCCTCTTCTTCTTCTTTTTCTTCTTCTTGTTCTTAATCTTCTTCTTCTTCTTAATCTTCTTCTTCCTCTTCTTACTCGTCTTGTTCTTCTTTTTACTCTGCTTCCTATTCTTCTTCCTCTTCTTCTTCCTCCTCCTCCTCCTCTTCTTTCGCTTCTTCTTCTTCCTTTTTCTTCTTATTTATCATATTCTTCTTCTTCTTCATCTTCTTCCTCTTCTTTTTCTTTATCATCATCTTCTTCTTCTTCTTCTTCATCCTTTTCCATCTTCTTCCTCCTTTTTCTACTTCTTCTTATTCTTCCTCTCCTTTTTCTTCTTCTTCTTCATCGTCTTCTTCTTCTACTATCTCTTCATCTTCTTCTTGTTCTTCCACTTCTCTTTCTTCTTCTTCATCTCCTTTTAATGCTTCTTCTCATTCTTCCACTTCTTTTTCATCATCTTCTTCTTCTTCTTCTTCTCCTTCTCTTTCTACTTCTTTTTCTTCATCTTCTTCTCCTGCTTCCTTTTGTTCCTATTATTCTACTTCCTCGGCTTCATCTTCTTCTTTTTCTTCTTCTTCTTCTTTTTTGCCTTCTTCTTCTTCTTCTTAAACTTCAACTTCTTCTTGTTCTTCTTCTTCTTCTTCTTCTTCTTCATCTTCCCCTTTGTTTTCTTCCTTTCTTCTTCTTCTTCTCCTCCTCCTTCTTCTTCCTATTCTTCTTCCTCTTCTACTTCTACCCATTCCTCTTCTTCCTTTTCTTCTTCTTCTTCTTCGTTGTCTTCTTGTCCTTCGTCTTCTTCATTATCTTCTTCTTTTTCTTCTTCATCTTCTTCTTCTTCATCATCATCTTCTTCTTCTTCTCCATCCTCTTCCTCTTCTTCTTCTTCTACTTTTTCGTCTTCTTTAAATTCTTCTTCTTCTTTTTCTTCTTCTTCTTCATCTTCATCTTATTCTACTTCTTCTTCTTCTTCATCTACTTCTTTTTCTTCTTCTTCTTTTTGTTCTTCTACTATATTTTCTTCATCTTCTTCTTCTTGCTCTACTTCTTCTTCTTCTTCTTCTTCTTCTTTTTCATCCTTCTTTTTCTTCTTCTTCTTCTTTTTCATCATCATCATCTTCTTCTTCTTCTTGTTCTTCTTCCTCATCTTCTTTTTCTTCTTCTTTTTCATCTTGTTCTTCTTGTTCTTCTCTTTCTTCTTCTTGGTCTCAATCTTCTTCTTCTTCCTCTTCTTCTCAATCTTCCTCTTCACCTTCTAATTCTTCTCCATCTGTTTCTTCTTCTTCTTCTTCTTCTTATTCATCATCCTCTTCTTCTTCTTTTTCTCCTTCTTGTTCTTCTTCTTCTTCTTCTACTTCTACTTCTTCTTCTCCTTCTTCTTCTTCTTCTTTTTCTCCTTCTTCTTCTTCTTCTTCTTCTTCCTCTTGTTCTTCATCCTCTTCTTCTTCTTCTTCTTCTTCTTCCTCTTCTTCTTGTTCCATTTCTTCTTCTTCTTCTTCTTCTTCTTCTTCTTCTTCTTCTCTTTTTTCTTCTTCTCCATCTTCTTCTTCTCCTTCATCTTCCTCACCCTCTCCTTCTTCTTCTCCTTCTTCTTCTTCTTCTTCTTCTTCTTCTTCCACTTCTTCTTCTTCTTTTTTATCCTCATCTTCTTCTTCTTCTTTTTCTTCTAGATTTTCTTCCTCTACTTCTTTTTTTCTACTTTTTCTTCACTTCTTCTTCTCCTTCTTATTCTTCTTCATCTTCTTCTCATTCTTAATCTTCTCTTTTACCCTTCTTCTTCTTCTTCTACTCCTCCTCCTCCTTATTCTTCTTGTTCTT
>JAIUJO010001580.1:0-5000 GCA_023846275.1 Vanilla planifolia | reverse complement strand
TAGGACATGAAGAAGAAGGTGAAGAAGTAGAAAAAGAAGAAGAAGAAGGCAAAGGAGATGAAGAAGAAGAAGAAGAAGAAGATGAAGAAGGAGAAGAAGAAGTTTAAAATGTAGAAGAAGAAGAAGAACAAGTTGAAGAAGAGGAGGAAGAAGAAAAGAAGAAAATGAAGAAGAAGAAGAAGATGATGAGGATTATGAAGTAGGAGAAGAAGAAGAAGGTGAAGTTGAAGAAAAAGAAGAAGAAGGAGAAGGAGAAGAAGAAGTAGAAGAAGAAGAAGAAGAAGAAGAAGGAGAAGGAGAATTACGAAAGGAAGAACTAGAAGAAGAACAACAACAAGGAGAAGAAGAAGAAGAAGAAGAAGAAGAAGAAGAAGAAGTAGTAGAAGAAGAAGGAGGAGAAGAAGAGTAAGAAGAAGAAGTAGAAAAAAAAGAAGGAGAAGGAAAGAAGAAGAAAAAGAAGAAGAAGGAGAAGGAGAAGAAGAAGAAGGATGAGAAGAAGTGGAAGAGGAAGATGAAGATCAATAAGAAGTAGAAGAAGAAGATGACAATTATGATGATCATGATGTTGATGATGAAGAAGAAGAAGAAGAAGGAAGAGGAAGAAGAAGTAGAAGATGAAGAAGAAGAAGAAGAAAAAGAGGAGGAAGAAGAAGAAGAAGAAGTAGGAGAAGAAGAAGAAGAAGAACAAGAAGTAGAAGAAAATGAAGAAGAAGAAAAAGAATAAGAAGTAATATGAAGAAGCAGAAGTAGTAGAAGAAGTAGAAAAAGAAGTTAATGGAAGGAGAAGAATGCGAAGAAGATGAAGAAGAAGAAGAGGAAGAAGAAGTAGAAGAAGAAGAATAATAATAACAATAATAAGATGAAGAAGAAGAAAAGAATAGGAAGAAGGAGAAGAAGAACAAGAAATATAAGAATAAGATGAAGAAGGAGAAGAAGGATAAGAAGAAGAGGAAGGAGAAGAAGAAGAAGAAGAAGAAGAAGAAGAAGATAATGATGATGATGATAAGGAAGAAGGAGGAGAAGAAGAAGAGGTAGTAGTAGAAGAAGAAGAAGAAGAAGTCGATGATGATTATGATGATGATGAAGAAGGAGGACAAGAAGTTTATGAAGAAAAAGAAAAAGAATAATAATAATAATAATAATAATAATAATAATAATAATAATAAGTTAGATGATGAAGAAGAAGAAGAAGAGGAAAAAGAAGAAGAAGAACAAGAAGATGATGAAGTAGATGAAGAAGACGAAGTAAAAGAAGAAAAAAGGTGAAGAAGAAGAAGAAAAAGAAGAAGAACAAGACTAAGAAGAAGAAGTTGATAAATAAGTAGAGGAAGACGAAGAAAAAGAAGGAGAAGAAGTAGTAGTAGAAGAAGAAGAAGAAGTTGATGATGATGATGAAAAAGAAGAAGAATAAGAAGTCTAAGACCAAGAAGTGGTAGAAGAAGAAAAAGAGAAGAAGAAGAGGAAGAAGAAGTAGAAGGGGAAGAACAACAACAAGAAGAAAAAAAATTAGTAGAAGAAGAAGACAAAAATGATGGAGAAAAAGAACTTGAAAGGGAAGAGGAACAAAAAGAGGAAAAAGAAGATTAAGAAGAAGAAGAAGAAGACGAAAAGGAAGACATAGAAGAAGAAGAAGATGATGTAGATGAAGAAGAATAATAAGTAGTAGTGGAAGAAGAAGAAGAAAAAAAAGATGTTGAAGAAGAGGAGGAAGAGGAGGCAGAAAAAGAATTATAAGCAAAAGAAGAAGAAGAAGAAGAAAAGAAAGAAGAAGAAGAAGAAGTAGTAGAAGAGGAAGATGATGATGATGATTATGATGACGAGTAAGAAGAAGAAGAAGAAGAAGAAGTGGAAGAAGAAAAATAAGAAAAAGAAGAAGAAGAAGAAGTAGTAGTAGTAGTAGTAGTAGTAATAGTAGAAGAAGAAGAAGAAGAAGAAGAAAAATGGTGAAGCAGAAGAAGAAGAAGAAGAACAAGACTAAAAAGAAGAAGAAGTTGATAAAAAAGAAGAGGAAGACGAAGAAAAAGAAGGAGAAAAGTAGTAGTAGAAGAAGAAGAAGAAGTTGATGATGATGATGAAAAAGAAGAAGAATAAGAAGTCTAAAAACAAGAAGTGGTAGAAGAAGAACAAGAGAAAGAAGAAGTAGAAGGTGAAGAACAAGAAGAAGATGAAAAAATAATAGAACAAGAGGAAAAAATGAAGGTGAAAAAGAACCTAAAAAAGAAGCAGAATAAGAAGAGGAAAAAGAAGATTAAGAAGAAGAAGAAGAAGAAGATGATGATGAAGAGGAAGACATAGTAAAAGAAGAAGATGTAGAAGAAGAGGAATAGTAAGTAGCAGTAGAAGAAGAAGAAGAAGAAAAAGATGATGAAGAAGAGGAGGAAGAGGAGGAGGAAAAAGAAGAATAAGCAGAAGAAGAAGAAGAAGAAGAAGAAGAAGAAGAAGAAGAAGAAGAAGAAGAAAAGGAAGAAGAAAAGAAGAAGTAGAAGAGGATGATGATCAAGATGATGATGATGAGGAAGAAGAAGGAGAAGAAGTAGAAGAAGAAGGAAAAAAAGAAAAAGAAGAAGAAGAAAAAGAAATAGATGATGATGATGATGATGATGAAGAAGGAGAATAAGATGTGGACGAAGAGAAAGAGGAAGAAGAAGAAGAAGAAGTAGGAGAAGAAGACAAATGGTGAAGGAGAAGAACAAGAAGAAGAAGAATTTAGAGAAAGGAGGAGAGGAAGAAGAAGAAGTAGAAGAGGAAGAAGAAGAGGTAGAAGATGAGGAAGAAGAAGAAGAAGAAGAAACACAAGAAGAAGAAAAAAGGGGAAGAAGAAGAAAAAGAAGAAGAAGAAGAAGAAGAAGAAGAAGGAGAAGAAGAAGAAGAAGAAGAAGAAGAAGAAGAAAAAGAAGAAGAAGAAGAAGAAGAAGAAGAAGAAGAAGAAGAAGAAGAAAAGGAAGAAGAAGAAGAAGTAGAAGAGGAGGATGATAATGGTGTTGATGATGAGGCAGAATAACAAGAAGAAGAAGTAGAAGAAGAAGAAAAAGAAGAATAAGAAGAAGAAGAAATAGATGATGATGATGATGATGATGATGATGAAGGAGAATTAGATGTAGAGGAAGAGGAAGAGGAAGAAGAAGAAGAAGAAGAAGTAGGAGAAGAAGACAAATGTTGAAGGAGAATAACAACAACAAGAAGAAGAATTTAGAGAAAGAAGAAGAAGAACAGGAAGAAGAAGAAGAAGTAGAAGACGAAGAAGAAGAGGTAGAAGTTAATGAAGAAGAAGAAGAAGAAGAAACACAATAAGAAACACAAGAAGAAAAAAAAGGGGAAGAAGAAGAAGAAGAAGAAGAAGAGAAGAAGAAGAAGAAACACAAGAAGGAAAAAAAACGGGAAGAAGAAGAAGAAGAAGAAGAAGAAGAAGAAGAAGAGAAGAAGAAGAAGAAGAAGAAGAAGAAGAAGAAGAAGCAGAAGAAGTAGAAGAAGAAGCAGTAGAAGAAGAAGTAAAAGAAGAAGAAGAAGAAGAAGAAGCAGAAGAAGAAGTAGAAGAAGAAGCAGAAGGAGAAGCAGAGGAAGAAGAAGAAGAAAAAAGAAGAAGAAGAAGAAGTGGAAGAAGAAAAAGATGAAGAAGAAGAAGAAGGTGAAGAGCAAGAAGAAGAAGAAGAAGAAGAAGATGTCAAAGGAAAAGAAGTAGTAGTAGTAGTAGTAGTGGAATAAGAAGAGGAAGAAGAAGAAGAAGAACTAGATGCAGAAGAAGAAGTTGAGGAAAAAGAAGAAGAAGAAGAACAAGAAATGGAAAATGAAGAGAAAGTAGAAGCTGAAGAAGAAAAGGAAGAAGAAGAAGAAGAAGAAGAAAAAGAAGAAAAAGAAGAAGTAGAGGAAGAAGAAGCAGAAGTAAGAGAGCCAGAAGAAGCTGAAGAAGAAGAAACAAAAAAAGAAGAAGATGTAGAAGAAGAAGATGATGAAGAAGAAGAGAGAGATGAAGAAGAAGAAGTAGAGTTAGTAAAAGAGGCAGAAGAAGAAGATGATGATGAAGAAGAAGAAAAGAAGAAGAAGAAGAAGAAGAAGAAGGAGAAGAAAAAGGAGAACAAAACAAAGAGGAAGAAGAAGAAGAAAAAGAAGAAGAAGAAGAAGAATAAGAAGATGAAGAAGAAGATGAAGAAGAAGAAGATTAAGAAGAAGAAGAGGAAGATGAAGAAGAAGAAGTTTAAGAAGAAGAAGAAGAAGAAGAAGAAGTACAAGAAGAATAAGGAGAAGAAGAAGATGATGATGATGTAGAAGATGAAGAAGAAGAATAAGAAGAAAAAGGAAAAGAAAATGATCAGGATTATGAAGAAGAAGAAGAAGAAGAAAAAGATGATGATGATGATAATGATATTGAAGAAGAAGAAGATGAAGAAGAAGAAGAAGAAGAAGATGATGATGATGATGACGAAGAAGAAGAAGAAGATGAGAAAGTAATACTAGTAGAAGAAGAAGAGATAGAAAGAATTAGATGAAGAAGTAGAAGAAGAAGAAGAAGAATAAGAATAAGAAGAGGATGAAGAACGAAAGAAGAAGAAGAAGAAGAAGAAGAAAATGAAGAAGAAGATGAAGAAGAAGAGGAAAAAGAAGAAGTAGAAGAAGGAGATGAGGATGAAGTAGAGGAGGAGGAGGAGGAGGAAGAAGTAGAAGAAAAAGAAGAAGAAGAAGAGGAGGATGAGGAAGAAGAAGAAGAAGAAGAAGAGGAAGAAGAAGAAGAAGAAGAAGAAGAATAAGAAGAAGAAGAAGAAGAAGCAGAAGGAGAAGGAGAAGAAGAAGAAGAAGAAGAAGAAGAAGAAGAAGAAGTGGAGGAGGAGGAAGAAGAAGAAGAAGAAAGAGGAGAAGAAGAAGAAGAAGAAGAAGAAGATAAAGATGATGAAGAGGAAGAAGAAGAAGTAAGAAGAAGAAAAAGCAGAAGAGGAGCAAGAAGAAGAAGAAGAAGAAGGCGAAGAAGAATAAGAAGAAGACGTAATAGGAAGAAAAAGAAGTAGTAG
>JAIUJO010003508.1:40000-42500 GCA_023846275.1 Vanilla planifolia | reverse complement strand
TCTTCAACTTCCTGTTCTTCATCTTCATCTTCTTTCTCTTCTTCTTCCCCTTCTTCTCCTTCATCTTTCTCTTCTTATTCTACTTCTTCATCTTCATATTCTTCTTCTTCTTGTTCTTCTTCTTCTCAATCTTCTTCTTCTTCTACTTCTTCTTCATCTTCTTTCTCTTCTTCTTCTTCTTCTTCTTCCCTTTCTTTGCCTTCTTCTTCCTCTTTTTCTTCTTTTTATACTTCTTTTAATTCTCCTTCATCTTCTTGTTCTCTTTCTTCTTCTTCTACTTGGTCTTCCTCTTCTTCTTCTTCTTCCACATCTTCTTCTTCTTCTTCTTCTCCTCCTTCTTTTTCTCCTTCTTCTTTTCCTTCTCGTTCTTCTTCTTCTTCTTCTCCTTCATAAACATCATCATCTTCTTCCTCTTCTTCTTCTTCTTCTAACTTTTCATCATCTTCTTCTTCTTCTTCCTCTTCTTCTACATCTTCTTCTTCTTCCAGTTCTTCTACTTCTTCTTCTTCTTTTTTTTCATCTTCTACTACTACTGCTTCCTATCCATCTTCTTCTTCTTTTTTCTTCTTTTTCTTCTACTTCTACTTCCTTTTCTTTTTGTTCTTCTTCTTCTACGTCTTCTTCTTCGTCTTCCTCTTCTTCTTACTCTTCTGCCTCTTCTTCGTCTTCTTGTTCTTCTACTTCTTCTACTTCTACTTCTTCTTGTTCTTATTCTTCCTCTTCTATTTCTTCTTCGTCTTCCTCTTATTTTTCTTCTTCTTCTTCTTCTTCTTCTCCTTCTTCTTCCTCTTCTCCCTCTTACCTCTATTTTTCTTTTCAATACTATTCTGCTTCTTCTTCTTCTACTTCTTGTTATCTTCTTCTTCTACAACTTCTTCTTCTTCTTCTTCTTTTTCTTCTAATTCTTCTACTTCTTTTACTTCTTTTTATTCTTCTTCTTCTTCTTCTTCTTATTCCCTTTCTCCTTCTTCTTCTTCTTCTTTATCTTCTTCTTCTTCTTCTTCTTTTACTTCTCCTTCTTCTTCTTCTACTTCTTTTTCAACTTTTTCTTCTCCTTCATTTTCTTCTTCTCTTTCTTATTGTTCTTCTCCTTCTTTTTCTTCTTCTTCTTCCACTTCTTCTACTTCTTCTCCTTGTTTTTCTTTGTCTTCTTCTTCTTCTTCTTTTCTTCTTCTCCTCCTTCTTGTCTCTCTCCTTGTTCTTCTTCTTCTTCTACATCTTCTTCTTCATCTTCATCTTCTTCTTCTTCTACTTCTTCTTCTTCTCCTTCTCCTTTTCTCCTCCTCCTCCTCCTCCTCCTCCTCCTCCTCCTCCTTCTTCTTCTTCTTCTTCTTCTCCATTTTCTTCTTCTTCCTCGTCTTCTTCTTCTTCTCTTTCCTCTCCTTGTTATTCTTCTTCTTCTCCTTCATCTTCTTCCTCTCCTACTTCTTCTTTCTTCTTCTTGTTCATGTTCTTCTTCTTCTCATTCTTTTTCTTGTTCTTCTTCATCTTCTTCTTTTTTTGCTTCTTCTTCTTCTTCTTCATCTTCCTCTTCTTCTTCTTTTTTGTCTTCTCCTTCTTCTTCTTCTTGTTCATCTTCTTCTTGTCCTTCTTCTCCTTCTTCTTCATCAATTCTTCTTCTTCTTCTTCTTCTTCCCCTTCTTTTTATTCCTCTTCTTCTACTTACTTTTCTTCTTCTTCCTCTGCTCCTCCTCCTCCTCCTCCTTCTTCTTCTTCTCCTTCATCTTCTTCTCTTACTTCTTCTTGTTCTTCTTCTTCTTCTTCTTATTCTTCTTCTTCTTTCTTTTCTCCTTCTTTCTTTTCTTCTTCTTCTACAACTTCTTCTTCTTCTTATTCTTCTTCCACTTCTTCTTCTCCATCTTCTTCTTCTTCTTCTTCTTCTTCTTCTTCTTCTTCTTCTTCTTCTTCTTCTTCTTTTTCCTCTTCTTCTCGTGCTTCTTCTACTTCTCCTACTTCCTCTTCTCGTTCTTCTTCTTTCGCCACTTCCTCTTCTTCTCCTTCTTCTTCTTCTCCTACTTCTCCTTCTCCTCCATCTTCTTTTTTTCTTCTTCTTCTTTTTCTTCTTCTTCTTCTTCTTCTTCTCATTCTTCTACTACTTCTTTTTCTTGACTGTGTTTTTCTTCTTCTACTTTTCCTTCTTCTTCTTCTCCTTCTTCTTCTCCTTCTTCTTCTCCTTCTTCTTGTTCTTCTTCTTCTTGTCCTTTTTCTTTTTCTTCTTCTTCTTTTTCTTCTTCTTATTCTTCTTCTTCTTCTCCACCTCCTTCTTCTTCTTCTACTACTATTACTACTTCTTCTTCTTCTTCTATTTCTTCTTCTTCTCCTTCTTCTTCCATTTCTTATTCTCCATCTTCTTCTTCTCCTTCTTCTTGTTCTTGTTGTTGTTCTTCTTCTTCTTCTTCTTCTTCTTCTTCTTTTTCTTCCTCTTCTTCTTCATCTTCTTCTTCTTCTTCAGCTACTTCTCATTCTTCTTCTTCTTCTTCTTCTTCTTCTTCTTCTTCTC
>JAIUJO010003508.1:12500-17500 GCA_023846275.1 Vanilla planifolia | reverse complement strand
TTCTCCTTCTTCTTCTCCTTCATCTTCTCCTCCTTATTCTTCTTCTTCTTCGTCTTCTTCTTTTTCTTCTTCTTCTTCTTCTTCTTCTTCTTCTTCCTCTTCCTCTTCTGCCACTTCTTCTTCTTCTTCTTCATCATCATCATCTTCTTCTTCTTCTTCTTCCTCATCTTCTTAATCTTTTACTTTTTCTTCTTTATCATCTTCTTCTTCACCTTTTTTATTTTTTTCTTCTTCTTCTTCTTCTTCTTCTTCTTCTTCTTCTGCTTCTTCTTCTCATCTTCTGCTTCTTCTTCTTCTTCTTCTTCTAATCCTTCTCCTTCTTCTTCTTCTTCTTCATCTTCTTCTTCTTCTTCTTCTTCTTCTTCTTCTTCTTGTCCTTCTTTTTCTTCTTCACCTTCTTCTTCTTCTTCTAGTTCTTCTTCTTCTTCTTCTTCTTCTCCTCCTTCTTCTCCTTCTTCTTGTTCTCCTCCTTTTCTTCTTCTTCATATGCTTCTTATTCTTATTCTTCTTCTTCTACTACTTCTTCTTCTTCTACTACTACTTCTTCTTGATCTCCTTCTCCTTTTCTACTACTTCTTGTCTTGCTTCTTCTTCTTCTCCTTCTTCTGCTTCTTCTTCTTCTTCATCATCTTCTTCTTCCTCTTCATGTTCTTCTTCTTCCTCTCCATCATCATCATCATCTTCTTCTTCTTCTTCCACTTCTTCTTGCTCTTTTTCTTCTTCCTCACCATCTCCTTCCTTTTCTTGTTATAGTTTTTATTGGTATTATTATTGTTATTCTACTTCTACTTCTTCTACTTCGTCTTCTTCTTCTTCATCTTCATCTCCTTCTTCTTCTTCTTACTCTTCATGTTCTTCTTCTTTTTCTTCTGCTTCTACTTCTTCTTCTTCTTCTTCATCATCTTCATCATCGTCATCTTCCCCTTCTTCTTCTTCATTTTCTTTTTCTTCTTCTTCTTCTTCTTCTTCTTCTTCTTCTTCTTCTTCTTCTTTTTCTACTTTTTCTTCTTTTTCTTATTTTTCTTCTTGATCTTCTCCTCCTCCTTCTTCCCTTTCTTTTTCTTGTTCTTCTTTTTCTTTTTCTTCTTCTTTCTCTTCTTCTTCTCCAACTACTTCTTTTTATTCTTCTTCTTCCACCTCATCCTTTTTCATCTTTGTCTTCTTCTTCTTCTTCTTCTTCTTTTTCTTCTTCTTCTCCTTCTTCTTCTTCTTTTTGTTCTTTGTCTTTTTTCTTACTTCTCCTTCTTCTTCTACTCCTATTTCTTCTTCTTCTTCTTCTTCTTCTTCTTTCTCTTGTTCTACTTCTTCTTCTTCATCTTCTCCTTCATCTATTTCTTCTTCCTTATCTTCTTCCTCTTCTTCGCCTTTTTCTTCTTCTAATTCATCTTCTTTATCTTCTACTTCTTCTTCTTCTTTTTCTTCTTCTTTATCTTCTTCTTCTTCTTCCACTTCTCCTTCTTACTTTTCTTCTTCTTCCTTTTCCTCTTCTTCCTCATCATCATCATCATCTTCTTCTTCTTCACCCTCCTGTTCTTCTTCTTCTTCATCATCTTCTTCTTATTCTTCTTCTTATTCTTCTTCTTTTCTTCTTCTTCTTCTTCTTCTCTTTCTTCTTCTACTCTACCTTTTCTTCAACATCTTTTTCTCCAACTTCTTCCTCTTCTTATTCTTCTTCCTTTTCTTATTCATCTTTGCATTCTCTTTCTCCTTCCTCTTCCACTTCTTCTTCTTCTTCTTCTTTATCTTGTTCTTCATATTCCTCTTCTTCTTCTTCTTCTTCTTCTTCTTATTCATCTTCTTCATCCGTTTCTTCATCTTCTTCTTCTTCTTCCTCTTCTACCATTTCTTCTTTTCGGCCTTCTTCCTCTTCTTCATCTTCTTCTTCTTCTTCATTTTAACCTTTCTCTTCTTTTTAGTCTTCTTCTTCTTCTTCTTATTCTTATTCTTCTTCAACTTCTACTTCTTTATCTCATTTTTCTTCTTCTTCTTCTTCTTCTTCTTCTTCTTCTTCTTCTTCTCCTTCTCCTTCTTCTCCATCTTCTTCCTCTTCTTCATCTTCTTCATGGTCTTCTTATTTTTCTTCTTCTTGTTCTTATTCTTCATCTTCTTCCTCTTCTTCTTCTTCTTCTTCGCTTCTTCTTCTTCTTCTTCTTCTTATTTTACTTCTTCTTCTCCTTTTTCTTCTTCTTTTTCTTCTTGATATTTTTCTTCTTCCTCTTCTTCTTCCCTTTTTTCTCATTCTTCTTCTTCTTCTTCCTTTTCTTCTTTTTATTCTTCTTGTTCTCCTCCTTTTTCTTCTTCTTCTTCTTCGCCTTCTTCATCATCATCTTCTTCTTGGTCTTCTTCTTCTCCTTTTTCTTCTTCTCATTCTTCTTCTTCTATTCCTTCTTCTTCTTCTTCTTCTCCTTCTTCTTCCCCTTCTGATTCTTCGTCTCCTTCTTCTTCTTCTTCTTCTTCTTCTTCTTCTTCTTCTTCTTCTTCTTCTCCTTCTTCTCCTTCTTCTTCCTCTTCTTCAGCTTCTTCATTGTCTTATTATTTTTCTTCCACCTCTTATTCTTCTTCTTCTTCTTCTTCTTCTTCTTCTCCTTCTTCTTCATCTTATTCTTCTTCTTCTCCTCCTTCTTCTTCTTCTCCTTCTTCTTCTCTTCCTTCTCTTCTTCTTCTTGTTCTTCTTCTTCTTCTTCTTCTTCTTCTTCTTCTTCTTCTTCTTCGTCTTCTTCCTCTTCTTCTTCATTTTCTTCTTATTCTTACTTTTCTTCTTCTTCCTCTTCCTCTTATTCCTCATCATCAACTTCTTCTACTTCTTCTTCTTCTTCCTCTTTTTCTCCTCCTCATTCTCCTTCTCCTCTGCATTGTTATTCTTCTGTTCTTCTTTTTCTTCTTCTCCAACTTCTCATTCTTCTTCCTCTTCTCCTTCTTCTTCTTCTTCACCATCTTCTTCTTCTTCTCCTTCTTCTTCTTCTTCTTCTTCTTCTTCTTCTTCTGCTTTTTCTTCTTCTTCTACTTCTTTTTCTTCTTCTTCTACTTCTACTTTCTCTTCACCTTCTACTTTTTCTTCTTCTCCTCCTCCTCTTACTCCTTCTCCTTCTTCTTCTCCTTCTTTTTTTTCTTGTTCAAATTTTTTCTCTTCCTCCTTTATGTCCTTCTCCTTTTTATTCTTCTTCTTCTTCTTCATCATCTTCTTCTTATTCTTCTACATCTTTTACATTTCCTTCTTCTTCTTCTCCATGTTCTTCTGCTTCATCTTCTTCCTCTACTTCTTCTTCTTTTTCTTCTTCTTCTTCTTCTTCTATTTTTTCTTCTCATTCTTCTTCTTCTTTTTGTTCTACCTTTTATTTATCTTTTTCTTATTCTTCTCCTTCTTCTTCTTCTCCTTCATCATCTTGTTTTTCTTCTTTTTTCATCTTCTTCTTCGTGCCCTTTTTCTTCTTCTTCTTCATCTTCTACTGCTACTACTACTACTACTACTGCTACTTCAACTTCTTCTACTTTTGCTGGTTTTTCTTCTTTTTCTTCTTCTTCTTTCTCTTCCTCTTCTTCTTTTTCTTCTTCTTCTTCTTCTTCTTCTTCTTCTACTTCTTCCTCAACTTCTTCTTCTTCTTCTTCTTCTTCATATTCTTCTTCTTATTATTCTTCTTCTTCTACTCCATCTACTTCTTCTTCTTCTCCATCTTCTTCTTCTTCTTCTTCTCGTTCTCCTCCTTCTTCCTCTTCTTCTTCTTCTACTTCTTCTCCTTCTTCATCTTCTTCTCCATGTTCTTCTTCTTCTTCTTCTTCTTCCTTTTCTTCTTCTTCTTCTTCTTCTTCATCTTCATATTTTTTCCTTATTATTCTTCTTCTTCTACTCCATCTCCTTCTTCTTCTTGTCCATCTTCTTCTTCTCCTTCTTCCTCTTCTTCTTCTTCTTCTACTTCTCCTTCTTCATCTTCTTCTTCTTCCTCTTCTCTTTCTCCTTCTTCTCTTTCTTCTTCTTCTTCATATTCTTCTTCTTATACTTGTTCTTCTTCTACTCCATCTTCTTCTTCTTCTTCTTCTTCATCTTTGTCTTCTTCTTCTTCTTCTTCTTCTTCTTCTTCTTCTTCTTGTCCTTCTTCTTCTTCTTCTTCTTCTTCTTCTTCTTCCTCTTCTTCTTCTTCTTCTTCTTCTTCGTCCTCTTCTGCTTCTTCTTCTTCTTCTTCTTCCTCGTCTTCTGCTTCTTCCCCTCCTTCTTCTTCTTCTTCTTCTGCTAATGCTTCTCCTTCTTCTTCTCCATTTTCTTCTCATTTTTCTTCTTCTCCTCCTCCTTCTTCTTCCTCACCTTCTTCTTCTTCCCCTCCTTCTTCTTCTCATTTTCCTTCTTCTTCTTCTTCCTCTTCTTTTACTTGTTCTCCCTTTTCTTCTCCATCTTCTTTTTCTTCTACGTCATCGTTTTCTTCTTCTCCTTGTCGTTCATCTCCTTCTCCTTTTTCTTCTTCTTCCCCATCCTTTTCTTCATCTTATTCTTCTTCTTTTCCTTCTTCATTTTCTTCTTCTTCTTCTTCAATTTCTTATTCTTTTACTTATTCTTCTACTTCTTTTTTTCCTTCTTCTTCTTCTCTTTCTTCTACTTCTCCTCCACCATCTTCTTCTTTCTCATCTTTTTCTTCATTTTGTTCTTCTTCTTCTTCTTCCTCTTCTTCTTCCTCTGCTTCTTCTTCCTCTTCGTCTTCTTCCTCTTCCTCTTCTTGCTCATTATCCTCTTCTTCTTCCACTTTTTCTTCTTCTTCTTCTTCTTTTACTTATTTCTCTTCTTCTTCTTTGTTTTTTCTTCTTCTTATTCTTCCTCTTCATCATCATCATCATCATCATCTTCTTCTTCTACTACTTTTTCTTTTTCAACTTCGTCTTCTTCTTCTTCTTCTTCTACTACAACTTCTTCTTCTTCTTCCCTTCATTTTTTTCTTCTTCTTCTTCTTCTTCCTCTTCGTTTTTCTCTTCTTCTTCTTCTACTACTACTACTACTACTTCTGCTTCATCTTCTT
>JAIUJO010002788.1:45000-55675 GCA_023846275.1 Vanilla planifolia | reverse complement strand
CCTCTTCTTCTCTTTCTTCTTTTAATTCTTCTTCTACTTCTCTTTCTTCTTGTTGTTCTTCTCCTTTTTCTTCTTCTTCTACTTCTTCTTCTACTTCTTCTTCTACTACTACTTCCTCTTCTTGTTCATCTTCTTATTCTTCTACTTCTTCTTCTTATTTTTATTCTTCTTATTCTTATTCTTTGTCTTCTTCTTCTTGTTCTTCTTCTTCTTTAATTCTTCTTCTTCTCCACCTCCTCCTCGTTTATGTTCTTCTTCTTCTTTTCCTCCTTCTTATGCTTCATCCTCTTCTCCATCATATTTTTTTCTTATTCTTCTTCTTCTTCTTCATCGTCCTCTCCTTCTGCTTCTTCTTCTTCCTCTTCTTCAACGTCTTCTATTTCTTCTTCTACTTCTTCTTCGTCTTCTACTTCTTCTTCTTCTTATTTTTCTTCTTCTTCTTCTCCTTCCTCATCATCTTCTTCTTCTTCTTCCTCTTCTTCTTCTTTTATTATTATCATTATGATATAAATTTTTCTTATTATTAGTATTATTCTTTTCCAATTGTTATTATTACTATTATTTATTTTATTATTGTTGTTGTTGTTGTATTATTATTATTATTATTATTCCTCTTATTTTCCTTGTTCTTTTTCCACTTCTTCTTCTTTTCCTTCTTCTTCCTCTTCTTCTTCTACTTCTTCTTCTTCTTCTTCTACTTCTTCTTCTTTATATTCATTTTATTGATCTTCTTGCTCTTGTTCTTCCTCTTCTTCTTCCTCTTTATATTCTTTTTGGTGTTTCTGCCTCTTCTTCTTCTTCTGTTATTGCTACTGCTTCTTCTTTCCCTTCTTCTTTTTCCTTTTCTTGTCCTACTTCTTCTCCTTCTTCTCGTTCTTCTTCTTCTTCTTCTTCATCTTCATCTTCCTCTCCTTCTTCCTCTTCCTCTCCTTTTTCTTTTTCTTCTTCCTCTTCTACTTCTCCTTCTTTTCTTCTTCTTCTTCTTCTTCTTCTTCTTCTTCTTCTCTTTCCTCTTCTTCTCCTCTACCTCTTTTTTTTCTTGTTCTTCTCCTTCTTCTTCTTCTTTTTCCCCTTCTCCATATTTTTTTCTTATTCTTCTTCGTCTTCTTCATCTTCCTCGTCTTCCTATTCTTCTTCTTCTTCTTCATCTTCTTCTTCGTCTTTTTTTCTTCTTCTTCTTCTTCTTCTTCTTCTACTTCTTCTTCTTCTTCTTCTTATTCTTCTATATCTTCATCTTCTTCTTCTTCTACTTTTTCTACTTCTTCTTCTACTTCTTCTTCTTCTTCTTCCTCTTCTCCTTTTTTTTCTTCAACTTCTTCTTCCTCTTCTTCTTCTTCTTCCACTTCTTTTTCTTCTTCTTCCTCTTCATCTTCATCATCATCTTCTTCTTTTCTTCTTCTTCTTTTTTTTCTTCTTCTTCTTCTTCTTCTTCTTCTACATTTCTTCTTCTTCATCTATCCCTTCTTCTTCTTCTTCTTCTTCTTCTCCTCCTCCTTCTACTTCTTCTTCTTCTTCTTCTACTTCTTTTTTTACTTCTTTTCTTCCACTTCTTCTTCTTCTTTTTATTATTATTATTAATTTTATTGTTTTTATTGTTATTACTGTTATTATTACTATTCTTCTTCTCCTTTTTCTTCTTCTTCTTCTTCTCCATCTTCTTCTTTTTCCTCATCTTCTTTTTCTTATAATTATTTTTCTTCTTCTTCTCCTTCTTCCACTTCTTCTTCTTATTTTCCATCTTCTTCTTCAGCCTCTTCTTCATCTTCTTCCTCTTCTTCTTCTTCTTCCTCTTCTTCTTCTTCTTCATCATCATCATCTTCTTCTTCTTCTTATTCTTATTCTTCTTCTTTATCATCATCATCATCATCATATTCTTCATCTTCTTCTTCTTCATATTCTCCTACATCTTCTTTCTGTTCTTCTTTCTTTTCTTCTTTTACATCTTCTTCTTCTTCTTATTTTTCTTCTTTGTCATCTTTTCCTTCTTCTTCTTCTTAGTCTTCTTTTTCATCTTCTTCCTCTTCTTCTTCTTGCTTTTCTTCAACTATTTATTCTTCTTCTTCTTCTTCTTCTTGGCCATCATCATCATCCTCTTCTTCCTCTTCCTCTTCTTCTTCTTCATCTTCTTCTACTTCTTCCTTCTATTCCTCTTCCTCTTCAACTTTTACTTCTTCTTCTTCTTCTTCTTCTTCTTTTAGTTTTTTTTCTTCATCATCTTTTTCTTCTTCTTCTTCTTCTTCTACTACTTCTTCTTCTTCTTTTCCTTCTACTCATTCTTCTTTTTCTTCATCTTCCTCTCCTTCTTCTTCTTCTCTTCCTTCTTCTTGTACTTCTTCTTATTGTTGTTCTTCTCCTTTTTCTCCTTCTGTTGTTCTTCTTCCTCCTCTTCTTCTTCATATTCTTGTTCTTTGTCTCCTTCTTCTTCTTCTTCTTCTTCTTCTTCTTCTTCTTCTTCTTCTTTTTCTTCTTCTTCTTGTTCTTCTAGTTCTTTTCTTTCTTCTTCTTCTTCTTCTTCTCTTACTTATTATTGTTATTATTATTATTGTTATTATTGTTGTTATTACTATCATTATTTTTATTATTCTTTTACTTCTATTTCTCCTTCTCCTTCTCCTTCTTCTTCTTCTTCCTTTTCTTCTTCTCCTTCTTCTCATTCTTCTTCTACTTCTTCTTTTTCTTCTTCTTCTGTTTCTTCTTTTTCTTCTTCTTCTTCTCCATTTTTCCTTCTTCTTCCTCCTCTTCTTCTTTATCTTCTCCTTTTGCTTTTTTTCTTCTTCTCTTTCTTATTATTATCATTATTATTGTTGTTATTGTTATTCTTCTTCTTCTTCTTCTACTACTTTTGTCGTTCTTCATCTTCTCCTACTTTGTCTTCTTCATCTTCCACTACTTCTTCTCCTTCTCCTTCTTCTTAATCTTCTTTTTTACTCCTTCTTCTTCTTCTTCTTCTTCTTCTTCTCCTTAATCTCCTTCTTAATGTTTTTCTTCATCTTCTTCTTCTTTCCTTCTCCTCCTCCTCCTCCTTCTCTAGTTTTTTCTCCTTCTTCTTCTTTTTCATCTTCCTCTCCTTCTGCTTTTTCCACTCCTCCATCTTCTTCTTCTTCTTCCTCCTCCTCTTCTTCTATTTCTTCTTCTTCTTCTTCTTCTTCTTTCTCCTCCTCCACTTCCTCTTCTTCTTCATCTTCTTCCTCCCCTTCTTCATCTTCTTCTTCTGCTTCTTCTTCTTCCTCCTCTTCTACTTCTTCTTCTTCTTCTTCTTTTCTTCTTCTTCTGCTACTTTTTCTTCTTCTCCCTTTTCTTCTTCTCTCTTTTCTTCTTCTTCTTATTCTTCTTCTTCTTCATATCCTTCTTCTACTTCTCCTTCTTCTTCTTGTTCTTCTTCTTCTACTACTACTACTACAACTTCCTCTTTTTCTTCTTTGTGTTCTTCTTTTTTCTTCTCCATCTTCTTATACTTTTTCTCCTTCTTCAACTTTTAGATCTTCTTCTTTCTTCTTCTTCTTCTCCATCTTCTTCTTCTACTACTTCTTTTTCTTCTTCTTCTTCCTCTTCTTCTTCTTCTCCTTCTCCTTCTTCTTAACTTCTCATTCTCCTTCGTCTTCTTCTTCTTCTTTTTCTTCTTCTTCTTCTCCTTCTACTTCTTCTTTTTCTTGTTCTTATCCTTTCTTCTTACTCATTCTCCTCCTCTTTTTCTTCTTCTTTGTCGTCTTCTTCCTCTTATTATTATTATTATTATTATTATCATTATTGTTATTATTATTATTATTATTATTATTATTATTATTGTTATTATTTTTCTTCTTCTTCTTCATCTTCTTCTTTGACTACTCCTTTTTCTTCTCCTTCTCCAACATCTTCTTCTACTTCTTCTACCTCTTCTACTTATTCTTCTTCTTCTCCTTCTTCTCCATTTGTTCTTATTCTTATCCTTCTTCTTCTTCTTCTTCTTCTTCTTCTACTTCTTCTATTTGTTGTCTTTCTACTTTTTCTTCTTCTACTTCTTCTTCCTCTTCTTCGTAATATTATTACTATTATTATTATTATTATTTGTCTTCCTCTTCTTCTTTTTCTTTTTCTCCTTTTTCTTCTTCTTCCCCTTCTTCTTATTATTATTATTATTTTTCATGTTCCTCTCCTTCTTCTTCTTCTTCTTTTACTTTTACTTCTTCTACATCTTTTTCATCACCTTCTTTTTCTTCTTCTTCTCCACCTTTTTCTTCTACTTTTTCCTCTTCTTCTAATTCTTCTTTTTCTTCATCATCATCATCTTATTCTTCTTTCTCTTCTCCATCTCTTTCTCCTTCTGCTACTTCTGCTTCTTGACCTTCTTCTTCTTCTTCTTCTTCTTCTTGTTATTGTTGTTACTCTTCTTCTTCTTCTTCTACTTTTTCTTCTTCTTTTTCTTCAACTACTTCTTCTTCTTCTTCTTATCTTCTTCTTCCCCTTTTATTACTATTACATCCTTCTCTTCTTCTATTTCTTCTTCTTCTTGTTAAACATTTTCTTCAACTATATCTTTTCTTCATCTTCTTTTATAGCTCCTCCATCTTCTTCTTCTCCCTCTTCTTCTTCTTCCTCTTCTTCTTCATTTTCTTCCTCTTCTTCTTCTCCTTCTTCTTCTTCTTCTTCTTGTCATCTTTTCCTTCTTCTTCTTCTTAGTCTTCTTTTTCATCTTCTTCCTCTTCTTCTTCTTGCTTTTCTTCAACTACTTATTCTTCTTCTTCTTCTTCTTCTTGGCCATCATCATCATCCTCTTCTTCCTCTTCCTCTTCTTCTTCTTCATCTTCTTCTACTTCTTCCTTCTATTCCTCTTCCTCTTCAACTTTTACTTCTTCTTCTTCTTCTTCTTCTTTTTTTAGTTTTTTTTCTTCATCATCTTTTTCTTCTTCTTCTTCTTCTACTACTACTTCTTCTTCTTCTTCTTTTCCTTCTACTCATTCTTCTTTTTCTTCATCTTCCTCTCCTTCTTCTTCTTCTCTTCCTTCTTCTTGTACTTCTTCTTATTGTTGTTCTTCTCCTTTTTCTCCTTCTGTTGTTCTTCTTCCTCCTCTTCTTCTTCATATTCTTGTTCTTTGTCTCCTTCTTCTTCTTCTTATTCTTCTTCTTCTTCTTCTTCTTCTTCTTCTTCTTTTTCTTCTTCTTCTTGTTCTTCTAGTTCTTTTCTTTCTTCTTCTTGTTCTTCTTCTCTTACTTATTATTTTTATTATTATTATTGTTATTATTGTTGTTATTACTATCATTATTGTTATTATTCTTTTACTTCTATTTCTCCTTCTCCTTCTCCTTCTTCTTCTTCTTCCTTTTCTTCTTCTCCTTCTTCTCATTCTTCTTCTACTTCTTCTTTTTCTTCTTCTTCTGTTTCTTCTTTTTCTTCTTCTTCTTCTCCATTTTTCCTTCTTCTTCCTCCTCTTCTTCTTTATCTTCTCCTTTTGCTTTTTTTCTTCTTCTCTTTCTTATTATTATCATTATTATTGTTGTTATTGTTATTCTTCTTCTTCTTCTTCTTTGTCTTCTTCTTCTACTACTTTTGTCGTTCTTCTTCTTCTCCTACTTTGTCTTCTTCATCTTCCACTACTTCTTCTCCTTCTCCTTCTTCTTAATCTTCTTTTTTACTCCTTCTTCTTCTTCTTCTTCTTCTCCTTAATCTCCTTCTTAATGTTTTTCTTCATCTTCTTCTTCTTTCCTTCTCCTCCTCCTCCTCCTTCTCTAGTTTTTTCTCCTTCTTCTTCTTTTTCATCTTCCTCTCCTTCTGCTTTTTCCACTCCTCCATCTTCTTCTTCTTCTTCCTCCTCCTCTTCTTCTATTTCTTCTTCTTCTTCTTCTTCTTCTTTCTCCTCCTCCACTTCCTCTTCTTCTTCATCTTCTTCCTCCCCTTCTTCATCTTCTTCTTCTGCTTCTTCTTCTTCCTCCTCTTCTACTTCTTCTTCTTCTTCTTCTTTTCTTCTTCTTCTGCTACTTTTTCTTCTTCTCCCTTTTCTTCTTCTCTCTTTTCTTCTTCTTCTTATTCTTCTTCTTCTTCATATCCTCCTTCTACTTCTCCTTCTTGTTCTTGTTCTTCTTCTTCTACTACTACTACTACAACTTCCTCTTTTTCTTCTTTGTGTTCTTCTTTTTCTTCTCCATCTTCTTATACTTTTTCTCCTTCTTCAACTTTTAGATCTTCTTCTTTCTTCTTCTTCTTCTCCATCTTCTTCTTCTACTACTTCTTTTTCTTCTTCTTCTTCCTCTTCTTCTTCTTCTCCTTCTCCTTCTTCTTAACTTCTCATTCTCCTTCGTCTTCTTCTTCTTCTTTTTCTTCTTCTTCTTCTCCTTCTACTTCTTCTTTTTCTTGTTCTTATCCTTTCTTCTTACTCATTCTCCTCCTCTTTTTCTTCTTCTTTGTCGTCTTCTTCCTCTTATTATTATTATTATTATTATTATCATTATTGTTATTATTATTATTATTATTATTATTATTGTTATTATTTTTCTTCTTCTTCTTCTTCTTCATCTTCTTCTTTGACTACTCCTTTTTCTTCTCCTTCTCCAACATCTTCTTCTACTTCTTCTACCTCTTCTACTTATTCTTCTTCTTCTCCTTCTTCTCCATTTGTTCTTATTCTTATCCTTCTTCTTCTTCTTCTTCTTCTTCTTCTTTTACTTCTTCTATTTGTTGTCTTTCTACTTTTTCTTCTTCTACTTCTTCTTCCTCTTCTTCGTAATATTATTACTATTATTATTATTATTATTTGTCTTCCTCTTCTTCTTTTTCTTTTTCTCCTTTTTCTTCTTCTTCCCCTTCTTCTTATTATTATTATTATTTTTCATGTTCCTCTCCTTCTTCTTCTTCTTCTTTTACTTTTACTTCTTCTACATCTTTTTCATCACCTTCTTTTTCTTCTTCTTCTCCACCTTTTTCTTCTACTTTTTCCTCTTCTTCTAATTCTTCTTTTTCTTCATCATCATCATCTTATTCTTCTTTCTCTTCTCCATCTCTTTCTCCTTCTGCTACTTCTGCTTCTTGACCTTCTTCTTCTTCTTCTTCTTCTTCTTGTTATTGTTGTTACTCTTCTTCTTCTTCTTCTACTTTTTCTTCTTCTTTTTCTTCAACTACTTCTTCTTCTTCTTATCTTCTTCTTCCCCTTTTATTACTATTACATCCTTCTCTTCTTCTATTTCTTCTTCTTCTTGTTAAACATTTTCTTCAACTATATCTTTTCTTCATCTTCTTTTATAGCTCCTCCATCTTCTTCTTCTCCCTCTTCTTCTTCTTCCTCTTCTTCTTCATTTTCTTCCTCTTCTTCTTCTCCTTCTTCTTCTTCTTCTTCTCTTTTTTTCTTTTCATTTTTACTCTTCTTCTTCTTCTTCCTCATCATCTTATTCTCCTTCTTCTTCTTCTTCTTCTCTTTTTTTCTTTTCATTTTTACTCTTCTTCTTCTTCTTCCTCATCATCTTATTATCCTTCTTCTTCTTCTTCCACCACTTCTTCTTCTTCTACTACTTCTTCTTCTTCTTTTTCTTCTTATAATTCTAATTCTTCTTCTTCTTTTTCTTCTTATTCTTATTCTTCTTCTTCTTCTTCTTCTTTTACTTCTTCTTCTTCATCTTCTTCTTCTTCTCCTTCTTCCTCTGCTTGTTCTTCTTCTTTTTTTTCTCTTTTTTCCTTCTTCTTCTTCTTCTTCTTCATCTTCATATTCTTCTTCTTCTTCTTCTTCTTCTTCTTCTTCTTCTCCTTCTTCTACTTCTTCTACTTCTTCTTCTACATCTTCTTGTTCTTCTTCTTCTTCTTTTACTTCATCTTCCTCTTCTTCTTCTTTTTCTTCTTCTTCTTCCTCATCTTTTATCTCTTCTTCTTCTTCTTTGAATTTTTCTTCTTTTTCATCTTTTTCTTCTTCATCTCTTACTTCTTCTCCTTCTTCTCCTTGTTCTTCTTCTTCTCCATCTTCTCCTTCTACTTCTTCTTCTTGTTCATCTTCCATTCCTTCTTCCTCTTCTTCTCCTTCTTCTTCTACTTCTGGTTCTTCATCTTAGTTTTTTTCTATTTTCTTCTTCATCTTCATCATCATCATCATCATCTTCTTCTTCTTCTTCTCCTTCTTCACTTCTTCCTCTTCATCTACTTCATTTTCTTCTACTTTTTCTTCTCCTTCTTCTTCTTTTTCTTCATCTTCTTCTACATTCTCTTCTTCTTCTTCTTCTAATTTTACTTGTTCTTTTTCTTCTTTTTCCTCTTCTTCTTCTTCTTCTTCTTCTTCTCCTTGTTCTTCTTCTATAACTTCTTCATCATCATCATCATCTTCTTCTTCTCCTTCTTCTTCTTCTTCTTCTACTTCTTCTTCTTCTTCCTCTTCTTCTTCATCTTCTTCTACATTCTCTTCTTCTTCTTCTTCCTATTCTTCTTCTTCTTCGAATTTTACTTGTTCTTTTTCTTCTTCTTCCTCTTCTTTTTCTTCTTCTCCTTGTTCTTCTTGTCCAACTTCTTCTTAATCTTCTTCTTCTTCTTCTTCTTCTTATTCTTATTCTTTTTTCTTCTTCTTCTTCTTCTTCTTCTTCTTCTTCTTTTCTTCTTCTACTTCTCCTTCTTCTTCTCTATCTTCTTCTTCTTCTCCTTTTTCTTCTCCTTCTTCTTCTCCTCCTCCTCCCTCATCGTCATCTCCATCTTCTTCTTGTTCCTCTTTTCTTCTTCATTTCTACTTCTTCTTCTTCTTTCGGTTCTTGTTCTTCTTCTTCATCTTCTTCTTTGTCTTGTTCTTTTTTCTCTTATTCTTCATTTTCATATTCTTTGCCTTTTTATTTTTCTTCTTTTTCTTCTTCTTCTTCATCTTTTTCTTGTGCTTCTTCTTCTTGTTTTGCTTCTTCATCTTCTTGTTCTTCTCCTTCTTCCTCTACTTGTTTATCTTCATCTTCTTCTTCTTCTTCCTCCTCCTCTTCCTCTTCCTCTTCTTCATCATCATCTTCTTCTTCTTCCTTTTCTTCTCTTCTTTTTCTTCTTCTTCTTCTGCTTCTTCTTCATCTTTGTATTCTTATCCTTATTCTTCTTCTTCTTCTTCTTCTTCTTCTTCTTCTTCTACGGCTTCTTCTTCATCTTCTACATCTTCTTCTTCTTCTACTGCTACTTCTTTTTCCTCTTCTTCTTCTTCTTTTTCTTCTTCCTCTTCTTCTTCTTCTTCTTCTTCCACTTCTTCGTCCTCTACTTCTTCCTCATCTTCTATCTCATCTTTTTCTTCTTCTCTTTATTCTTCTTCTTCTTCTTCTTCTTCTTCTTCTCCATCTTCTTCTTCTACTTCTTCTTGTTCATCTTCCATTCCTTCTTACCCTTCTTCTCCTTCTTTGTTTACATCTTGTTCTTCATCTTGATTTTTTTCTTTTTTCTTGCTCATCTTCATCATCATCATCATCATCTTCTTCTTCTTCTTCTTCTTCTCCTCCTTCTCCTCCTCCTTCTTCTTCAATTTCTTCCTCTTCATCTACATCTTTTTCTTCTTCTTCTTCTTTTCTTTTTCTTATTCTTCTTCTTCTTCATCATCTTCTTCTCCATTCTCTTCTTCTTCTTCTTCAAATTTTACTTGTTCTTTTGCTTCTTCTTCCTCTCCTTCTTCTTTCTTCTTCTTCTTCTTCTTCTCTATCATCTTCTTCATCATCATCATCATCTTCTTCTTCTTCTTCTTCTTCTTCTTCCTCTACTTCTACTTTTTATTCTTTTTTTCTTGTTCTTCTTCCTCTTCTTATTCTTCTTCTTCTTCTCCTCCATCTTCCTGATCTCCTTCTTCTTCTTCTTCTACTTCTTTTTCTTCTCCTTCTTCATCTCCTCCTCTTTTTTCCTCATCTTCGTCTCCATCTTCTTCTTCATTTTTACTTTTCTTCTTCTTCTTATTCTTGTTCCTCTTCTTCATCTTCTTCATTTTCCTCTTCTTTTTTTGGTTATTCTTCATCTTCATATTCTTTGCCTTCTTATTATTCTTCTTCTTCTCCATATTCTTCATCTTCTTCATTTGCTTGTGCATCTTCTTCTTCTCCTTTTTCCTCTACTTGTTCTTCTTCATCTTCTTCTTCTAATTCTTCTTCCTCTTCTTCATCTTCTTCTTCTTCTTCTTCTTTTTCTTCTTTTTCCTCTTCTTCTTCATCTTCGTATTATTCTCCTTATTCTTCTTCTTCTTCTTCTTCTCCTTCTTCTACTACTACTTCTACATCTTCTTCTTCTTCATGTTCTTCTTCTTTTTCTAGTTTTACTTTTTCTTTTTCTTTTACTTCCTCTACTTCTTCTGCTTCTTCTTCTTCTTCTCCTCCTTCTTCTGCTCCATCTTCTTCTTCATCTTCTTCTTCTTCTTCTTCGTCTTCTTATTCTTTTTTTCTTGTTCTTGTTCTTCTTCTTCTTCTTCTTCTTTTCCTTCATCTTAATCTCCTTCTTCTCCTTCTTCTTTTTCGTCTCCAACTTCTTCTTCCTCCTTTCTTCTTCATTTCTACTTCTTCTTCTTCCTATTCTTGTTCTTCTTCTTCATCTTCTTCTTTTTTTTCTTACTCTTCATCTTTATATTCTTTGCCTTATTATTATTATTATTATTATTATTATTATTATTATTATTATTATTATTATTATTCTTTTGCTTGTGCTTCTTCTTCTTTTTTTTACTTCTACTTCTTCTCCTTCCTCTTTTTCTTGATCTTCGTATTCTTCTCCTTATTCTTCTTCTTCTTC
>JAIUJO010002788.1:40000-42500 GCA_023846275.1 Vanilla planifolia | reverse complement strand
TCATCTTCTTCTTCTTGTCATTCTTTTTTTCTTGTTCTTGTTCGTCTTCTTCTTCTTCTTCTCCTTCTTCTTGATCTCCTTCTTCTCCTTCTTCTTTTTCGTCTCAAACTTCTTCTTCCTCCTTTCTTCTTCATTTCTACTTCTTCTTCCTGTTCTTCTTCTTCTTCTTCATCTTCTTCTTTTTCTTCTTTTTTTTTCTTATTCTTCTTCTTCATATTCTTTGCCTTATTATTATTATTATCATTAGTATTCTTCTTCTTCTTCTTCTTCTTTTGCTTGTGCTTCTTCTTCTAGTTTTACTTCTTTATTTTCTTCTTCTTCTCCTTCTTCCTCTACTTGTTCATCTTCATCATCATCTTCTTCTTCTTCTTCCTCTTCTTCCTCTTCTTCATCTTCTTCTTCTTCTTGTTTTTCTTCTCTTCTTTTTCTTCTTCTTCTACCTCTTCTTCTTCTTGATCTTCGTATACTTGTCCTTGTTCTTCTTCTTCTTCTTCTTCTTCTTCTTCTACTATTACTACTACTTCTTTTTCCTCTTCTTCTTTGTCTTTTTATTCTTCCTCTTCTTCTTCTTCTTCGTCTTACACTTCTTCCTCCTCTACTTCTTGCTCATCTTCTATCTCATCTTTTTCTTCTTCTCTTTATTCTTCTACTTCTTCTTCTCCGTCTTCTTCTTCTACTTTTTTTTCTTGTTTATCTTCCATTCCTTCTTCCTCTTCTACTCCTTCTTGTTCTTCTACTTCTTTTTCATCATCTTTGTTTTTTTTCCTTTTTCTTCATCATGGTCATCTTCTTCTTCTTCTCCTCCTTTTTCTTCAACTTCTTCCTCTTCATGTACTTCTTTTTCTTCTTCTTCTTCTTCTTCTTCTTCTCCTTCTTCTTCTTCTTCTTTTCTTCATTCTCTTATTATTATTATTATTATTATTATTTTACTTCATTTTCTTTTTCTTCCGCTTCATCTTCTTCTTCTTCATCGTCTACTTCTTCTTCTTCTCCTCCTTCTTCTTCTTCTTCTTTTTATTCTTCTTCTTTTTTTCTTCTTCTTCTTCTACTTCTTCTTCTCTTTCTTCTTCTTCTTCTTCTTCTTCTTCTTGTTCCTCTCCTTTTTGCTCTTCTTCTTCTACTTCTTCTTTTTCTCATCTTCCTCTACTTCTTTTTTTTGTTCTTCTCTATTCTCTTCTTGTTCTTCCTTTTGTTCTTCTTTTTCTTCTTCCACTTCTTCTACTTCTTCAATTTCTTCTGCTACATCTTCTTCTTCTTCTTTTTGTTCTTCTTCCTCTTCTTCTTCTTCTCCTATGTCGTCTTCTTCTACTTCTTCTTCTTCTTCTACATCTTCAACTTCTACTTCTTCCTCTTCTTCTTTTACTTCTTCTTCTTCTCCTTCTTCTACTTCTTCTTCCTCTCCTTTTCTTCTTCTTCTCCTTGTCTTCTTCATGGTCTACTTCCTCTTCTTCTTCTTGTACTTCTTATTTTCTTCTTCTTCTTCTTCTTCTTCTTTATCTACTTATTATTATTATCACTATTATTATTATTGTTTTTATTATTATTATTATTACTATTACTTTTTATATTATTATACTTCTTCTGCTTCTTCAACTTCGTCTTCTTCTTATTCCTCTCCTTTTTGCTATTCTTCTACTTCATCTTCTTGTACTTCTTTTTCTTGTTCTTCACGTTTTTCTTCTTCTTCTTCTTCTTCTGTCACTTCTTCTTCTACTTTTTCTTCTTCTTCTTCATCTTCTTCTTCTTCTACGTCTTCTTCTTCTTCTTCTTCTTCTACTTCCTCTTCTTCTTCTATTTCTTCTTCTTCTAATTCTTCTTCTTTTTCTTCTTCTTCTTCATTTTCTTCATCTTCTTCTTTTTCTTTTTCTTCTTCCTCTTCTTCTCCCTCATTTTCTATGTCATCTTTTTCTCCGTCTTCTTCTTCTTCGTCGTCTTCGTCTTCTTCCTCTCCTTCTCCTTCTCCTTCTTCTTCTCCTTGTTCTTCTCCTCCTCCTTCTTCTTCTTCACCTGCTTCTTCTTCTTCTTCTTCTCCTCCTTCTTCTCCTCCTCCTCCTCCTTCTTCTTCTCCTTCTTCTACTTCTTCTTCTTCTCTTTCTTCCTCTTCTTCGGCTTCGTCTTGTACATCTTTTTCTTCTTCTTCTTCATCCTTTTCCCCTTCTTCTTCTTCTTCTTCTTATTGTTATTATTATTATTATTATTTTTCTTCTTCTTCTTCTACTTCTTCTTCTTCTTCTACTTCTTCTGCTTCTTCTACTTCTTCTTCTTCATTTTCTTTTGATCCTTTTTCTTTTACTTCTTCCTCTTCTTCTTTTCCTTCTTCTTATTCTTCTTAAACTTTTTCTTCTTCTTCACCATTTTCTTCTTCTTCTTCTCCTTGTTCTTCTTCTTGTTCTTCTTCTACTTCTTCTTCTTCTTCTACTTCTTCTTCATCTTCTTCTTCTTCCTCTCCTTCTCCTTTTCCTTCTTCTTCTTTTTCTTCTTCTTCTTCTTCTACATGTTC
>JAIUJO010002788.1:0-7500 GCA_023846275.1 Vanilla planifolia | reverse complement strand
TTCTTCTTCCTCTTCTCCATCCTCTTCTTTCTTACTCTTATTCTTCTTCTTCTTCTTCTTCTTCGTCTTCTTCTTTGTCTTCTTTTTCTTCTTCTTCATCTTCTTCTTCTCCTCCTCCTCTACTTCCTTTTGCTTCTTCTACTTCAAAATTTTCTTCTTGTTGTTCTTCTTTTTCTTCTTCTTCTTCTTCTTCTTTTACCTTTTTCTTCTTCTTCTTCTTCTACTTCTTCTTGTACTTCTTCTGCTTCTTCTTCTTCTTCTTCTTCTTCTTCTTCTTCTTCTTCTTTTTCTTCTCCATCTTCTTCTTCTTCTTCTTGTTCTTCCACTTCTTTTTCCTCTTCTTCTTCTTCTTCTTTTTCATCTTGTTCTTCTTTGTCTTCTTTTTCTTCTGCTTCTACTACTACTACTACTTCTTCTACTTGTTCATTTTCTTTTTCTTCTTCCACTTCTTCTTCTACTTCTTCTTCTTCTTCTTCTTCTACTACTACTACTACTACTACTCCTCCTAATATTGCTACTACTACTGCTTCTAGTTATTCTTCTTCTTCTCATCAACTTCTTCATCATCCCCCTCTTCTTCTTTCTCTTGTTTTTCTTCTTCTTCTTCTTCTTCTTGATTTTATTCTTCTTCTTCTTCTTCTTCTCTTACTTCTTATTCTTGTTCACCTTCTTGTCCTTCTTCCTCTTCTTGTTCTTCTTGTTCATCATCTTCTTCATCCACTAACCAATCTTCTACTTCTTCTTCTCTTCTTCTTCTTTCACACCTTCTTCTTCCTCTACTCCTTGTTATTCTTCTACTTCTTCTAATTCTTCTTCTTCCCCCTACACTGCTTCTTCTTCCTCTTCTCTTTTTCCACTTCTTCTTCCTCTTCTCCCTTCCTCCTCTTCTTCTTCTTCTTTTTCTTCATCTCCTTCTTCATCGTCTTCTTTTTCTTTTTCTTCTTCTTCTTTGTCTTCTTCTTCTTTTTCTTCATCACCATCTTCTTCTTCTTATTCTTCTGCTAGTTCTTGTTCTTCTTGGTTTTCCTACATCTTCTAAATTTCTTCTACTTCTACCGTTTTCTTCATTTTTATGACCTTCTTCTTCTACTTCTTCTACTTCTTCTTTTTTCTTCTTCTACTACTAATTCTTCTTCATCCTCTTCTTCTCTTTCACCTCGTTATCTTCTTCTTCCACCTCTTATTCTTCTTCTTCTTCATGTACCTATACTTTTTCATCTCATCTTTTTTTTTCTTTTTCTTCTTCTTGTACGTGTACTTTTTCTCTTCATCTTTCTTCTTCTTCTTCTTATACCTGTACTTTTTCATCTTCATCTTTTTCTTCTTCTTCTTCTTCATCTTCTTCTTCTTCTTCCTCGTCTTCCCTCCTCTTCTTCTTCCTCTTCTTCTTCTTCTTCTTCTTCAACATCTTCTTCTTCTTTGTCTTCTTCTTCTGCTTCTTCTTCATGATCATTTTCTTCTGCTGTTCTTTTTCTTCTTCTTCTTCCTCTTCTTCATCTTCTTCTTCCTCACTTTCTTCTTCTTCCTTTTTTTCTTTATCTATTTCTTCTTCTTCTTCTTCTTCTTCTTATTCTTCTTCTTCTTCTTCTTTTTTCTTTTCTTCTTCTTCTTCATTTCCTCCACCTACTCCTCCACTTACTGTTCTTCTTCCTCTTCTTCTTCTTCTTCTTTTTTCTTCTTCTTCTACTTTTTTCCTCTTCATCTTTCTCTTTTCCTTCCTTCTTCTTCTTCTCCTTTTTCTTCTTCTTCTTCTACTTCTTCTTCTTGTACTACTTCTTTTTATTGTTTTTCTTCTTCATCTTCTTCTCCTACTTCTCCTAACTCTTCTTCTTCTTCCTTTTCTTCTTCTTCTTCATCTTCTTTATATTTTTCTTCTCCTTCATCTTCTTCTACTTCTACTTCTTTATCTTCTTCTTCTTCTTCTTCTTCTTCTTCTTCTATCCTTCGTCATCTTCATTACTCTTCTTCTTCTTCTTGTTTTTTTTCTTCCTCTTCTTCTTCTTCTTCTTCCTCTCCTTCTTCTTCTTCTTCTTCTTCTTTTACTTCTTCATCTTCTTCTTCTTCTTCCTCTTTTCCTCCTCCTCCTCCTTCCTGCTCTTCTTCTTCCAATGTTTCTTCATCTTCATCTTTTTCTTCCTCTTCCACTTCTTCATCTTTTTCTTCTCCTTCTTCATGTCTCTTCTTCTTCTTCTTCCTTCTACTCCTCTTCTTGTCCTTTCTCTTCTTCTTCTTCTTCTTAGATTTCTTCATATTCTTCTTCTTCTTCTTCTTTCTACTAATTCATCTTCTTCTTCTTATACTACTAATTCATCTTCTTCCTCTTCTTTTTCTTCTTCATCATCATCATCTTCTTCTTCTACTTCTTCTTATTCTTATTCTTATTCTTCCTTTTCTTATTCTTCTACTTCCCCTTCTTCTTTTTCTTCTTCATTTTTTTCTTCTTCTTCTTCTTATTCTTCTTCTTATTCTTCTTCTTCCACTTCTACTACTACTACTACTTAAAATTCTTCTTTTTTTTCTTCTTCTTCCTCTTTTACCATCGTTTTTTTCTTCTACATCCTCTTCTTCAACTTCTTTGCGTTTCTTTTTCTTCTCCTTCTACTTCTTATTCTTTATTTTCTTCTTCTACAACTACTTCTTGCTCTTCTTCTTCTTCTTCACATTCTTCCTCTTCAGTTTCTTCTTCTTCTTCTTCGTCATATTCTTCTTCTTCTTCTACTACTTCTGGTACTTCTTCTAACTCTTCTTGTTTTTTTCCTTATTTTTAATCTTCTACATCTTTTTCTTCTTCTCTTCTCCTCCTCCTCTTCTTCCTTTTCTTCTTCTTTTCTTCTTCTTCTTGTTTTTCTTTTTCTTCTTCTTCTTCTTCCTCTACTTCTTCTTCATCTCATCATTTTCTTCTTCATCATCTTCTTTTTCTTCTTCTTCTTCTTCTTCTTCTTCTTCTTCTTCTTCTTCTTCTTCTCCTCTTCTTCTTCTTCTCCTTTTCTTCTTCTTCTTCTACTTCTTCTTCTTCTTCTTCTTCTTCTTCTTCTTTCTCTTCTTCTTCTACTTTTTTTCTTATTGTTCTTCTTGTTCTCTTCTTTCTCTTCTTCTTATTATTCTCCTTCTTTTACTTCTTCTTCTTCTTGTTCTTGTCCTTCTTCTTCTACTTATTCTTCTTCTCCTTTTTCTTATTCTTCTACATCTTCTTCTTTATCTTCATCTTCTTCGTGTTCTTCTTCTTTATCTTTTTCTTCTTCTATTTCCGCTTCTTTTCCTCTTCTTCTTCTTCTTCTTCTACTTCTTTTAATACTTCTTCTTCATCTTCCTCGTCTTTTTCTTCTTCTTCTTGTTCTTCTTTCTAGGTCTTCCATGTCTTTCTTACTCTTCTTCTTCTTTTTCTACATCTTACTCTATAGTTTCTTCTTCTTTTTCTTCTTCTTTTTTTTTTACTTCTTCTTCTTCTCCTTCTTCTTCTTCTACTCTTTGTTCCTCTCCTTCTTCATCTTCTACTTCTTCTTCCCCCACCTCTTCTTCTACCTATTGTTTGAATTCCTCTTATTCTTCCTCTTCTCCTTCCTCTACTTCTTCTTCTTCTTCTTCTTCTTTTTCTTCTTCTTATTCATCTTATTCTTCTTCATCATCTTCTTGACTTCTTCTTTTTCTTCTTCTTCTTCTTCATCATCATTTTCTTCTACTTCTTCTTCTTCTTCACTTTCTTCTTCTTCTTCTTCATTTTATTTATCTATTTCTTCTACTTATTCTTCTTCTTTTTCCTGCACTTTTTCTTCTTCTTCTTTTCCACCTCCTTCTCCTCCTCCTACTACTCTTCTTTCTCTTCTTCTTCTTCATCATCATCTTCTACTTTTCTTCTTCTTTTTCTTCTTCCACTTCTTCTTCCTCTTCTTCCTTCTTCTTTTTCTTCTTTTTGTTCTTCTTCTTCTTCTACTTCTTTTTTCTTCTTTTTCTTCTTCTTCTCCTCCTCCTTCCTCATCTTCTTCTTTTCCTTCTCTTCTTCTTCTTCTTCTTCTTCTTCTTCTACTTCCTCTTCTTCTTCTACTTTTTCTTCTTCTTCTACTTCTTCTTCTTCTTCTTCTTCTTCTCCTTCTCCTTCTTCTTGTTCTCTTTATCTTGTACTACTTCTTCCAATATTTCTTCATTTTCATCTTTTTCTTCCTCTTTCGCTTCTTCTTCATCTTTTACTTCTGCTTCTTCTTCTTCTTCTTCTTCTCCTTCTTCATGTTTTTGTACTTTTTCTTCTTCTTCTTCCTTCTACTCTTCTTGTTCTTTTTCTTCTTATTATTCTTCTTCTTTTTCTACTTCTTCTATTTCTTCCAATTCTTCTTCTTCTTCTTCTTCTTCTTCTTCTTTCTATTAATTAATCTTGTTCTTATTCTACTAATACAACTTCTTCCTCTTCTATTTATTCTTCAACTTCTTCTTCTTCTTTTTCTTCTTATTCTTATTCTTATTCTTATACTTCCTCTTCTTCTTCTTCTTCTTCCACTTCTTCTTTTTCTTCTTCTTCTTTTTCTTCTTCTTCTTCTTCTTCTTCTTCTTCTTCCACTACTAGAATTACTACTACTACATCAACTTTTTCTTTTCTTCTTCTTCTACATCTTCTTCTTCCTCTCTTCCTTCCTCTTTTCCCTTCTTCTTGCTCTTGTTCAACTTCTTCTTCTTTTGCCCTTCTTTTCCTTCTTCTTCTTCTTCTTCTACTACTACTTCTTATTCTTTATTTTCTTCTTCTTCTACTACTTCATATTCTTCTTCTTCTTCACATACTTCTTCTTTTTGTTCTTCGGTTTTCTACTTCTTCGTCTTCTTTTTCTTCTTCTTCTTCTTTTTGTTCTTCTTCTTCTTCATCTACTGGTTCTGGTACTTCTTCTAATTCTTCTTCTTCTTCTCCTTCTTTTTCATCTTTTACATCTTTTCTTCTTCCTCTTCTCCTTCCACTTCTTCCTACTCTTCTACTTCTTTTCTTCTTTTTCTTCTTCTTCTTCTTCTTTATCTTTTTCTTCTTCTTCTTCTTCCTCTACTTCTTCTTCTTTATCATTTTCTTCTTCTTCATATTTTTTTCTTCTTCTTCATTTTCTTCATCATCTTCTTCTTCTTCCTCTTCTTCTTCTCCTTCTTCTTCTTCTTCTCTTCTTCTTCTTCTCCTTTTCATCTTCTTCTTCTTCTTCTTCTTCTTCTCCTACTACTAGTTTTTCTTCTTCTTATTCTTCTTCTTCTAGTTCTTCTTCTTCTTCTTCTACTTCTTCTATTTATACTTCTTTTTCCTCTTCTTCTTCTTCTACTACTACTACTTCTTCTTATACTTCTTCTTCTTCATCTTCCTCGTCTTCTTCTTCCTCATCTAATTCTTCCTCTACGCCTTCCTTGTCTTTCTTACTCTATCTTCTTCTTCTCTTTACATCCTATTCTTCAGTTACGTCTTCCTCTTCTTTTTCTTCTTCTTCTTCTTTTACTTCTTCTTCTTCTCCTTCCTCTTCTTCTTCTTCTTCTACTACACTTTCTTCTTCTTCTTCTTCTTCTCCTTCTTCTTCTTCTACTTCTTCTTCCTCTACTTATTCTTCTTCCACCTCTTCTTTTACCTATTCCTCAAATTCTTTTTCTTTTTCCTCTTCCTCCTTCCTCTTCTTCTTCTTCTTCTTCTTCTTCTTCTTATTCATCTTATTCTTGATCATCCTCATCGACTTCTTCTTCTTTTTCATGGTTTTCTTCTACTTCTTGTTCCTCTTCTTCTTCTTCTACTTCTTCTTCTTCTTCTTATTCTTCTTCTCTTCTTTTTTTTCTTCTTCTTGTACTACTTCTATAAATATTTCTTCATCTACATCTTTTTCTTCCTCTTCCACTTCTTCTACATCTTTTTATTCTCCTTCTTCTTCTTCGTTATGTCCTTCTTCTTCTTCATTTTCTTCCTACTACTCTTCTTGTTCTTTTTCTTCTTCTTCTTGTTCTTCATCTTCTTCTATTTCTTCCAAATTCTTCTTCTTCTTCTTTTTCTTTCTACTAATTCATCTTCTTCCTCTTCTATTTCTTCTTCATCTTCTTCCTCTTGTTCTTCTTAATCTTTTTCTTATTCTTATTCTTATTCTTCCTCTTCTTCTTCTTCTTCTTTTCTTCTTCTTCTTTTTCTTCTTCTTCTTCTTCTTCTTCTTCCTCTCTCTTCTTCTTCTCAGTTCTACTACTACTAATACTTCAAATAATTTTTTTTCTTCTTCTTCTACATCTTCTTCTTCCTCTTCTTCTTTCCTTTTTTCTTCTTCATCATCTGCTTTGACTTCTTCTTCTTTTGCGCTTCTTTTTCTTCTTCTTCTTCTTCTTCTTCTACATTTTATTCTTTGTTTTCTTTTTCTACTACTACTTCTTCCTTTTCTTCTTCTTCTTCACATTCTTCTTCTTCATTTTCTTCTTCTTCTTCTTCATTTTCTTTTCCTCTTCTTCTTCATCTGTTGCTTCTTGTATTTTTTCTAATTCTACTTCTTCTCCTCCTTTTTTGTCTTCTACAACTTTTCTTCTTCCTCTTCCCCTTCCTCTTCTTCCTTACTCTTCTTCTTCTTTTCTTCTTCTTCTTCTTCTTTTTCTTTTTCTTCGTCTTATTCTTCCTCTATTTCTTCTTCTTCTTCTTCCTCATTTTCTTCTTCTTCGTCTTCCTTTTCTTCTTGTTCTTTTTCATCTTTTTCTTCTTCTTCTTCTTCTTTTTCTTTTCCTTCTTCTTGTTCTTCTCTTTTTCTTCTTCTTCTTCATCTTTTCTTCTTCTTCTTCATCATTTTTTCCTTCTTCGTCTTCCTTTCTTCTTGTTCTTTTTCATCTTTTCTTCTTCTTCTTCTTCTTCTTCTTCTTCTTCTTCTTCTTCTTCTACTACTACTACTTTTTCTTCCTATTGTTCTTCTTGTACTTCCTCTTTCTCTTCTCTTATTCTTCTTCTTCTTTTTCTTCTTCTTCTTCTTCTTCTTCTTGTCCTTCTTCTACTACTTATTCCTCTTCTCCTTTTTCTTCTTCTTAATCTACTTCTTCTTCTTCTTCTTCTATTTCCACTCCTTTTTCCTCTCTTCTTCTTCTTCTTCTTCTTCTTCTTCCACTTCTAATTCTTCTAATACTTCTTCTTCTGCATTATCTTTCTCGTCTTCTTCTTCCTCTTCTTATTCTTCCTCTACGTCTTCCTTGTCTGTCTTACTATTCTTCTTCTTCTTCTACATCCTATTCTTCAGTTTCTTCTTCTTCTTCTTCTTTTTCATCTTCTTCTTCTTTTTTTCTTCTTCTCCTTCTTCTTCTACTACTCATTCTCCTTCTCCTTATTCTTCTTTTATTTCTTCTTCCACTACTTCTTCTTCAACTTGTTCTTCTCTAACGATTCTTCGAAATCCTCTTCTTCTTCCTCTTCCTCCTTCCTCTACTTCTTCTTCTTCTTCTTCTTCTTATTCATTATCTTCTTCAACATCTTTTTTTTTCTTCTTCTTCTTCTTCTTCTTCTTCTTCTTCATTTTTTCAACTTCTTCTTCCTCTTCTTCT